>OX596223.1:31227-51347 GCA_951394215.1 Glyphodes perspectalis | reverse complement strand
AATAAAGCGAATAAAAATAAACTATGATGCCTTTTAAACATTGTGCATTCGCGATTGCGCTGCTGCTAGTCAAAGTAAAAACTCACATTAGCGAGAGGTTTTTTATCTCAATAATGATAAAAAGGCCATTAATAGAAAATATATATTTGTTATCAGTATCATACTTTGATAACTGTGTATTTTATGAAATTCTTAAATTAAAATAAATACAATTGTTTACTTTTCTATACTTGTAGAAAGTATTGTATATTATGTGATACCGGCGGCGCGCCCCTGTCTACGAACTACCTGTCTACATACAGATATTAGCTAATACAAATTTATACTTGCCGATCCGCACAAAAATTGTGTTGTTGTGAGGAAGAATGAGAAAAAGATTGGTAGTTCGTAGGTTCACATACAATGACCCAAGAACGAGATTAAAACTGCCGCAGTAACGGGATCAACACGACGACATAATACAATGCGCCTGAACAAAGTCGCCGCGGACCCCTCCTAACAAATAATATACAATATTTTCTACAAATACAGTAAAATGAACTATTTAATTAATTTAATTTTTTTAATTAAATAGATTTGCATGAATGTGGAAGAAGCGAAAGGTGTATGTCAGGATCGTAGCAAATGGAAGTACGTGATCTCTGCCTACCCCCATTGGAAAAAGGCCTGACATTATGTATGTATGTATTAAACAGATTTTCTATTAATCTCTCGCCAATGTGAATTTTTACGGTAGCTGGCATGAAGATAGCGGATTTTTCAAAAACCTACAGAGAAAAGAAGCTAATTCAGTAGCAGTAGAGCCATACTTTATGTGAATGAGATGGATAGCATAGAAACAAATGGATTCTGAAAATAAACGTGAGTAGAATTTATGAAAATCGCCAACGATAACTACGTGTAATCTCAAACCAAACGCAACCAGAACAAACATAAGATGATATCTCCAACACGTAACAACACAATGACGGTCTGTACAGAGATAATAATGTCTACATAGCTGGCTCACCCAGTCGACACCGTAGCGGTGGTAGCGGTGATCCGGGGGCAACGGTGTATAGGTACTTAGTCGTCACATTTATACGGGCGCAAATAAGAAATTGATATACGGGAAACCGTCAAATAACACACCCATACCATACACATACCTACACCACCAAAGCTGGTTCTACCAACAGGGAAACAAACTTAGCAAAACAAATATTTATAACAATACAAACAATTGAACTAATAAAACGTGAACGTCACAACGACGACATGGACGAGGGACCGAGGCATGACATGACGCACAGCCTGAGGTTGCGAGCGACCGGTCGCGATCACGCGGCAGTGCCACGGCGACGATACGCTATTAGTAGCCACTGGCAACATTGGACAATGTGTCATACGGGTAACACACCGAGGTGTCCCCACTGGCGCTGCGTCACCGGACTACAACGTACGTTGTGTTCCTGTTTCTTTGATGGTATGTACCCTTGTTAAAGTTCGTCAACACGCGAGATAAAAACATCTGATATTAAATTCAGATGACTTGAAATCTCAATCAATTAATTAGCGTGCATTTTTATTTATCTATCTGTGAATAGCAAGACATTGTATGCATACAAATGAAAATTATGTAAAAACTTGTTACGAACCAGATCTTGGGAATAAGCAAACATTTTGAAGCGAAATATACCCGCATCGCATGTTATGAATACTTTTGACTACTGTTCATCGTATAACTTGAGGGGGTGACCGAGGTATATTTTGTCTGTAAATGAATCGGTTCGCTCGTAACCTGTCAGCTGTTTGACGAACAAGCGCGTGCTCATATGACAGTCGTGTGGTGCGGGTGACGCGAGCGAGCGCGGCGGCGCGTACCTGACAGGGGCGGCGGGTACGGCGCCGCGGGGTACGCCACCGGGTACGCCGTCACCACTGCTGACAACACGCGCCGTTAGTACCGCGGACACTTGCCCATCGGGCTCTATCTATCATCTCGGCTCCATTACAGGTGGTACGGAAACAGTGTAAGCCTTCCGGTATGACCGGACTGATGCCGACACTTGATTAGTTATTGCTGGGTTAGCGTATAACACGCACACATACACACAGGTTGATGTTAGTTACACATTAGGGAGTGGAGATGGAATTTATGCGGAATGTATCACTCGTTGCCAGTGTAACGAATGTATCCAAGTAGACGGCATGGTCTAGGTAAAAATACAAAGACAAGCCACAGTGGTTCAGCTGCGCTACACAATTAAGTGCGTACTTCACTTCACCCATACACGTATATTACGCTTAATACTTTTATAGCAAGCAATGAACTTGCACTCACAGTATGAAGGTAGCCTTCACAAAAACAAGGCATTGATTTTCGGTGGGTGACTTTGAGGAAAGTGTAATAATAAATGGGAAATACAGGCCTAATTAGTATTAACTAATAATAGCCTAGCCTTTAATTTTCCTCCTTAACGGGTAAACAGGATTCATAGGGTATTTCCGAAACATCCATTCACCTGTATAAATTGTATTGAAAAGAGTAACTACCGAGTTTCTTACCGGATTCTTCTCGGTAGATACAACATTCCGAACCGGTGGTAGAATCATATAGCTGTGGCTTTACCTGTATTTGACGATTTATATGTGTTTTCTTGAAACCTATATAAATAAAGAATATTTTGACTTGGACTTTGACTTTGAACACCTACATGTCAGGTATTCAAAGTGTGTGTGCTATTAATCTAACAGGGGTTCGCTCAATATAGCTGTGCGATGTGCCCGCGCGGGCGCGCGGCGTCGCTCACGAGGCTGCGATTGCCACAGCCTATTGCGCGCGCCCGGAAACAAGAACTGTTCATCTAAACGGAATGTAAACAGGCCAAAAAAACCTGTTCAGCCTCACGGGCAAAGATTAATTAATAGATAACGAACCACAGTAATACAAACTTCGTCACAAACTTTACATTTAACTATCCTCTCCTGAATAAGTACCTCTTATTACCTTTCCTCCTATATGGTACTTTTGTTGATTGTTTTATGCGACAAACATTACGCAATTTAAACAATGTATATTTAATATATGTTTTTCATATTGAACAAGGAAATATAAACATTAAATACTAAGAGGAAACTGACTGATATCGTACTGTGCCCGCGGGGTTGCCAACGATATCTCGAGTCCTGAATAAAACACCCCAGGTAAATGGCGCGGCCGTGACGCCGGCTCGTCATATTGGTAGAATCGTTGTATGGTCGGACATTGATTTCGCGTGTTTAAGGCAGGCCGGGCCTTAGTAAGGTGGGCCCCCAGGCCGGGTGCCTCGAGTCGTACCTGTGGCGTACTGCTGCTGCGGGTAGGGCGCAGGCGCGGCCGCGGCCGCTCCGGGCTGCGGCGGCGCTGCGGACAGACATCAGCTGTTAGTATAAACACAACTGCGCGCTAAACAAATTCTCTGTACTGACACACCAATTCCCTAGTTCCAAACTAAGCTATAAGCTTGTCCTATGGATACTAGATGAACGGTTAGACATACTAAGATACGTTTATAAATATCCACGACTCGAGTATAAATGTTGATGTTCATCACACGAAACATTTGCCCCTAGCGGGATTTGAACCCGCGACACTCGGTTTCGTGGGCAGGGTCTCTGACCACTCGACCAACGGGTCTGTCATGATTAGAAACCCCGATATTCCAAAGTACACGTGCAAATAGTTGTTGTAAGCGCTTGTACTATGGTGATCAGAATCCAATTCGGAATCGATAGTAGTGATGTAATAACACACAGGCTCATTACAAATATGTACCAATTTTATCAACAAATATTTGTCTCGTTGCGATAATCGAACTCGCGCCATTTCCACAGTGGCTGCTAGCCACTAGCTGACAGAGTCAAGTGGAACAGAGGTTAACTAGGGTTTGGGACCCTCCCGAGCTTGGGGCCCCCTTGCGTGTGCATCTGGATTGAGGGCCCAAATTTTAAATCTTTGCAAAACAAAATAAGATTTACATGGAATTTAGTTAAAATTTAGTAAAACTTAGGGTAATATGCCATACATTTCTTAAACGCGAAATAAAGCTGTTATGATGAACTAGCCAGGGCTCTCAATCCTGATGCCTCCATCAATGACATAGCCTGAATCTCAGAAAGTACTGCCTCTGGGCTGATAATTTTTATTTAAGGTTTTAGTTAAGAAATTCTTACAATTGAAGTTAAAACTGAGGGTCCTTGTTAAACCGTAATAACTCTGTAATAGCGTATTCTACATATTTGAAAATTTCTTAAAAATTTTAAGAATTTCTTAACTAAAACTTTAAATAAAAATTATCAGCCCAGAGGCAGTACTTTCTGAGATTCAGGCTATGTCATTGATGGAGGCATCAGGATTGAGAGCCCTAGCTAGTTCATCATAACAGCTTTATTTCGCGTTTAAGAAATGTATGGCATATTACCCTAAGTTTTACCAAATTTTAACTAAATTCCATGTAAATCTTATTTTGTTCTGCAAAGATTTAAAATTTGGGCCCTCAATCCAGATGCACACCCCCCTTGCCCGTGGGCAGCTTCGCCTCAGCCGTTACATATTTAAGCAGGTCCCCAAGCGTCGCGTAGCTCGTACACACGTGAGCTACTTACGCACGATGACGTGCCCGTTGCGGCGGCGGCGGCAGCAGCAGCACAGCAGCACCAGCAGCGCCGCCAGCGCCGCCAGCGACACCAGCCCCACCACCACCTCCATCAGGATCCCTTTCGGATGCTTCTCCACGTGTTGCTGCCGGCGAACACAATTCTCTATCTACATACGTACGACCACGCCCGCGGTCCCCAAGGGGAGAGGCAGAGTCAGAGGGGTTGCCAGAGAGCAGTGGCAAGTAACATGACACACAAAAGTAAATGAACTTGCTAAATAGCGTTTTAATTGCGTGACATCAGCTCAGTAGAACTTACGTAGGCAATGAAGTTTACGCAAGATATGAATACCCTTTATAAAGTAAAAATTACCCGCGCTATTTTTATAATCTTTTCGATTTACGTAGCTCTAAAAATAGATATCGTGTCTTCTAATTTTGAGAACACTTTCTTAATAACCTCAGCCAAAATCGGAATACTTGGTGTCGATATATCGAGCAACGTCAACAGGGGTATGTCCGGATCGATACGACTTAGGGACCTTCAACAAAAGAGCCTATCTACACTTAAAGGCCGGCAACGCACCTGTAGCTCCTCTGGTGTTGCAGACGTCTGTGGGTGGCGGTAATCACTAACCATCAGAACCGCTTGCTCGTTTGCAACCCTCTTAGATATAATAAATATATATATATATTGTAGTTAGTTAAAGTGCTTGAAGCAGCTTGCTGCTCCTGGAACTCTGCCTACTGCTCCGGGGATTGCGAGATGAGTATACGTTTGTATGGATGTATGGACGGAATTAATCGTGTCCCCAACAAATGGCGTAATATACAAATAGTAGACTAGACATAATAGCCACATTCCGACGTGGACTTCCGCGCCCAGTACTCCTACTACCCTTCAGAATCTTCCTAAGCTGGTGGGCGGCGGGGAGCGAGGGCTGCCGATCACTTGTCCGAACAGCAGACACATCTGTTTGCTTCGATATGTCAACATTTGTCCGGTACAGGGCCGCGGCGACCAGGCGGGCGGGAGGCACGCCAGCACTTCGATCGAATTGAATGACATACTTCGTGACCATCGCCGTGTGTCGGAAGGCACGAGATGTAGGTTCTTTGCTGCAGAATGGTATTCGGATAACAATTTCGAGTAGTCTATTATAATGAATATAGTCTATTTTAATGAGTAAGGGTTATTACAAAATACAAGATTACCTCAATGACAAGGATTCATGGTTAACTTCATAATGAAGTGTTCACCTGCAGTGATATCTACATAGTCTTAAGTATATAATAATTAAGTTTACAAATTTGTAAAATTTGGCATTTAAAAGAGTAACTATCGAGTTTCTTGCCGGATTCTGCTCGATAGAGTCTACCTTCCGAACCGGTGGTAGTATTAGTTCTTATCCTTTTTTTTATGTATATTGACTATTTATAAGTGCTTTCTTGAAGCCCATATAAATAAAGATATTTTGAATTTGAATTTGAATTTGAATGTATCCCGGATCGGGGCGTAAAAAATTGTGGCTGTGTGAAATTACTCAATACCAGGATGGAGTGAGGGATTTGGCGGTTTAACACCCCATGCCTCGGAGAGCACGTTTAGACGTTGGTCCTGCGCCTGACCTCTCTCCGGCCATGTCGGATTGCAGTCTCACCAAGCCATGAAAGTTAAAGAACAGAGAGTGCACCAGTGTTTGCGCAGACACTTGTGCACTATAATATCTCCTGTGTAACTGGCTAACCTTCATCGAGATTAGCCGCTGAAACCGAAATTGGCTAAGAGGATATTATATGTATCAACGTGCATGATATAAATATGTTTTTAAATGATTCTTTGCGTGTGCGATTAATATTCTGCGCGAGGGCGCCGTGCGCGTGAAATCACCCCGTTATCAGCCAGCTGATAACGGCACCTGCGGCCTAACGGCCACTTTGCATTTGTGATGATCATAAATAATATCCGTTGGCTTTATGTATAGAATTATTACAATTATTATTTACTTGTTTATCACAAAAGTATAATCTTTGCTGATAACGGGAGATCCAATTTGAAAGTACACTGTGTTAGATTCATTCCAATCCCAAACAAGCAATTTGTGATTGATTAATAACCGCTTAAAAGTAGAGGATGGGTTTTATTTCTACTTAGTAACCAAAAATATTATGAATTTTTTTTTGTACTTCATACCAATTTCCAAGGTCCTTTGCTTGTACTATGGGCACATAAATAGTTAAATGTATTAAATTTGTAAACATCCACAACTCAATTACTTTTGTTCAAGTGCTATTTGTAGCCGAATCCTATCTTAATATTCAAATTACTCCCTCATGTAAACCAAAAATATTATTTGGTAAAAGAACTACAGTGTAAACTCCATGTAACGTAACTCGATTTAACGACAAACTCCCTAAAGCGTCGAAATCACTTGTCTTTGGTTGGTTTAGCTTGTTCTCGATACAATAATACACTCCATATAGCATTACACCCACTCTCAATAACGACAACAATTAAGTAATAAAAAGTACTTTTAGTTCCCGAAATTAGTAAAAACCGCGCAGCTGTGTATCGTCTTTTGTCGCTTTGTTGTCCTAGCCTGTAAAAAACGACTTTCCGCATCATACAAACTTTCTAAGAAATTCGTTTTGTTTACAAATTGGGATTGCAAGAGTTGACTGATGTTGACAATGACTAATAAATAAGGAGTCATGGACTTAATACATTATTATATTATTAGTTGCTCAGACATTATTATATTATTAGTTGCAACTCTTTATAACTTCATAAAATGTATAGTCCCTTTAGTGTCGTTATATACAACGTGTAATGTTAAATGCGCAAAACCTGAAAACAGTATGATCAGAATAACGAGCTGAATCAATTAAACCACTTTCTAATATAGGTCACATTTTCAAAAAATCTTTATTAAAAATGTTGCCCTGTCTGTTTACTAATAAGACAAGCCATCACGCGCACAAACGCGCCCAAACACGTAAACAAACTATGTCTGTCGTCCAATTTAAATTTTCTCATACGCATATAATAATAGTTCTTATTTCAATGCGAATAGGAATGAACAAGACAGTTTGAAGTAAACAAATCAATGTTATCTATCCTTATTTAACTTAAACGTAACTAATAAGAAAAAGAAATGGGGGTAGGGCGTGCGAAATTCGTGACAATGGCCCTGACCTGTTTACACTAGTCTCAGCGGCGCCGGCACATGCCTCACAGGTGCATTTTTTTATTATCTCGATACCCCGGCGGCGCGTGTGCTTAAAAAATTGCGACTATGGCGATTTTATACACAAACATTCAGTATTGTGAAATGGTGAGAATGTTAGCGCGTTGTAATGACAACGTTAACTTGGCAGTGCGACGGTTTTAAGAAGAGATTGGAGTATCTGTATCCAATCGGACAATGCTTGCAGCTACACAGAGGCTTCGTGATTATGGTACATTTACGCCTCGGTCAATGGACAGAGGGGGTCCGCGCGTTTCAACAAGTGAAAAGTGACACTCAAGTGCTCGATTCGCTGAAAAATAACTTAAGAAAGCGGGCTGTGTTGTATATTTACAAAGTGGTAGACATTTAGAATCTTTTCTACCGCAACAACAGGACCAGTAAGTGGAGATACCAAATTATCTACTTAATTAATTGTAAATAAGTTGATTACGTGCCCATTATTTGTAAATACAGTGATTCATACACGCCAACATCACGTACTTACGTTACGTAGTACCTTCCTAATAATAAGATTACTGTAGGTAAAGTCTCAAAATGTAGGTTACCTATGTTGCCAGTTCGAAGCCTGGAAAAGTTTGATGGAAACATTTAAATCACTGTTCAAGGATAACCTTATTGCTTTATGAGCGTAGATAGTAATAACAATAATGTCAGCGCGGCGCAGCGGCCCGCCGATATAACTACCGACTTCGCTTTCGACAGAGCGTCGTCCACAGACACAATAAATGGTCAGAAGTGCCAGTAAAACTAAAACATCACATAAAATCTTCAAACATTTTTTTTTTAATAAAAATCTCTCATAATTAGGTCAATTGAATTAAAAATCATTTGGGGTGTCTGAGGTTTTGCGCATTTAACATTACACGTTGTATAGTTTACACTGTATTCGCATACCATCATGCTCGCAATCATTTGATTTAAGGGGCAATAAGTTGCTTCTTATTTAAGAGGCAATAAGTTACTTAAACTAGATTTACTCAAAAATAAGTTTACTTTGAATACATCAAAATTGTGAAAAGGTTGTGGTCAGTAACTAGCCCATTGGGTATAAAAATTAGACATAATTAATAATAAACAACTAATTGTCATTAAGATGTATTATTGTATTCTACACTAGCAAAAACAGCCCCTAGACAGCAATGGCATGCAAGGTGCTGAATCAACAGCGGACAAATAACTTTGTTTGCGTTGCTACATTCCCTGAGCTGGTGCCAGCGTCACGCGTCACTGGCTCACCTTGTACTCTAAGCGCTACACTCATTTACACCTTGGACAAGTTTAATCTGTTTCATTTATTGACACTTCTCTGCAGACTCAAAATTATAAATTAGTATCAATATTGCTTCTTATTGCTTCAAAGTGAATATAAATATGTTATATATCATTTAAGATATTTAAACATAAATGCAATACAAAAGAACTTGACATATTGAATATATTTTGTAATTCAAACAGAAATATCTCAAATAATCTTAACATCAATATGATTGTTCCAAGATTATGTTTGTTGCTCAAGTATACATATTTGTTACACATGAAGTATGCAATGATGACACACATTATGTTATGATTATACTTAATTAAGTATAATGTTATCAATCATATTGCATATATTACATGTATCTATGTTCTGTAACTCTCTTCCATGTCAATGAAAGTTGTGTACACAGATCACAGAACTCACTTGCTTTGTACTTGAACTGCACTTCACAAGATTAAAACTACACAAACCTAGTAGCACACAAACCAAAGGTTCTTCTTTTATATCAACAATCACTTAAACCTAATTTTAGATGTTTGGAATTTAGTTTACTTGTTTGAGCATTTAATCACAAATTACACCACAACCAATAAATGTTCGCGACTGGTCAGCGCAAGCTCGCGGGCATGTCGCAAGTCGCAGCGCGGGGAGAGCGCCGCGCGCGCACCTACCTTGAAGTCATCGTTGTTTTGCTTGAAATGGACATGTAATCTATCTTCGTTGTTTTGCTTGAAATGGACATGTAATCTATCTTCGTCGTTTATTATATGTTGACCGTACATTATCAATCCTCACAAAAACACTTAGATGGCAATACACGTCGACAGCATCCGAGCTGATACAACTAACTAACACAGAATCGTAAAATTATCCTTAACTAAACAATGAATCATCGAAGTGAGATGTAAAACTGGGTAAATCCCACAACAGGGAAACACACACCAAAACGCGCGCTCACGCTCGCCGAGTCGCCACACACGGCGGTAACACTGCGTGTATGGAGTAAATAAGTATAGCCAATTTTGTTGCTTATGCACAAACAGGTTTAAAAGAATATTCTTAATCGTTTTACCCACCTAAAACGCAAACGACCGCAATCAGTCGAGTCAAAGATTTTGACAACAGGTTTTGACAGATAGCATGAATGATATTTGACGGAGGTGACGATGTTTCTTTAACTGTCATATCGATATCGACGTAAACAAGTTGTTATCTTTATAGGGGTGGTCCATTAATCACGTGAGGCATAAAGGGGGGAGGGGAGTCCGAAAAAAAATTACCAAACAGCACAAGGGGGGAGGGGGGGTTGAAGGAGATATCACGTGTATTTATTTATATTATTATTGCGCTGCATCGCGAATTGTGCCCACTTACTATTACTATTAGTAACATTTTCTATCTAAATCCGACTGAATCCTAAACCAAACTAAATTAAACTTCACGCCGCTTCCCTAGCGGCGTAGACAGAGACGATTAAACGATATGGCGTTCAACTGTCTCTTCCTAGGACGATCTCAGGCACGATCCTTATATAGGTACCTCAATTGCTTCTTCTGAATCCTTTTTCTGGCTAAATGTGTTATAAGGAACTTATCGCTCCTAGGACTCTGCCTATTCCTTCAGGATTTCTCTGGTGGCGGTAAGTAGTAGTAGTAGTCTAGTACGCAGAGGGTAGAAAGGTAATAAAGTTATTACTTAATTATTTTATTTATTTATTTATTGAGTACATCATTAGTCGATATTATTAGAAAATGTATACAAGTACAACACAAGTACTGTCATTTGAGAAATAAAATGTCATTACGGGACTTTTAACCTTTGGCGTGTTCCATTAAAGAACATTTTGTTTAGTCCATTTTAAAGGACCAACATTTTGTACTGTGTTGAACAAGTATAAACTAATAATAAAAATACATTGCAGAAAGGAACTCGTACATCATAACATAACCTCAAATCAAAGTAATCAAACTCAGAGCTTATTTATCTGGAACTTGTTTTGTATTGAGTTTAATTGTAATTAAATAGTGATGTATTCATCAATAATATCACGGAGTTTGTTGCAACTCAAAAATATAATTAACATGACTCCTCAATACCTTCACACGAATGTGCCGAGCTGCGCTGCCGTCAAGAAGACCTCAGCTGCTGGAGGTAATTCTAACAGAATATTAAACTTTTATAGCTGTGAAAATATTAACTGACGTGTAGAGAAGATGAAGCCAGTATTGAAGTTTAGTTTACTAACCAGTGGTTTATAACATAAATTTATTGACGCTCGCATATTTTACTGACAACATTTCACAAAATCCTCCCATTAATATATAATTCTATTGGACCCATAAGAAAACACGTTTTTTAGCATACTTCTTTTTTATATTTCTTATAGAGCTTAGTTGATGCAATGGCTTGACTTTGGCACAGGGCCTATTTCCTGGAAGTTAAGAACTAACTAACTAAACTTCACGCCACTTCCCTAGTGGAAAATAATAGTAGAAAGGTTTTTATTTCAAATCTATTTTCAACGTTGATTCAGATTTCCATAACACCAGGTTGACCAACATGTCTTATCTTATATACTTAATTATATTAATTTTATGTACCTAACCTTACAGGTGTGATGGGGTTGGGCAAGGGCAAGAAGAAGGCAGGCAAGCTGGGCCCCATGGAGAAGAAAACACTGCCCGTGGAGACGGACCCCGTCAAGCTCACCTCCTACGTCTGCGGCTCCAACATCTACATCACGGGCGAGGATGTCAAGGTAACATTTTGCACAACAATAATTATAATAATAATAAAGCCATTTATTTCCAACTGAGTAATATGTTCATGTAGATCTTTCTGCTTTGATGTTTGTGTTATAGAATATTCCGCAGCTCGGTATGCCTCTTGGCATAGGCCTCCTCCAACTCACTCCACTGAACTCTGTCTTCAGCTTCACATGTCCAGTATGGCCCCAAAGTAATACTGATGTCATCTACCCATCTGGTTTTCGGGCGTCCCTATTTTCTAGCTTCATTTCTTGGGTACCACACGGTCACCTGTTTACTCAATTTATTTTTGCCACATCTTAGCATGCCCTGTCCATTCCCATTTTAGATGGTCTATGCGGGCTATTATGTCCATGACCTTGGTTTTGCTTCTAATCTCAGTGTTTCTCATTTTATCTGTTAGTTTAACACCCAACATGCTTCTTTCCATCGCCCTTTGACATTTTATTAACCTATCCTTTTGAGCATCAGTGAGTGACCAAGTTTCACAACCGTAAGTCAAGCATGGCAGGATACATGTGTTAAAGGTCTTCTTTTTTATGTATATACCTAGATCTTTGCTTTTCATAATTTCCTTCAGGGACCAAAACTTTTTCCACCCACAAGATATTCTTTTGTTCACTTCCTTGGTCATTGAGTCCTGAAAGGAGATGATTTGCCCTAGGTATACTACTACTACTTACATATTCAATCTTATTGCCATTTAATTCCATGTTTGACTCTATGGAGTTGGTTATCAAGTTTGTTTGCACAACAATAATTAGGGAACAATAACTAGGGAAGTGGCGTGAAGTTTAGTTAGTTAGTTTTAAATAAATTATAACAAATCACATATGTGCCGCATTGCCGCACATAGTAAAATACAGCACGTACCGCACGTACGAGATATAACATGATCAAGCATATACTAACAGATTGAGTGATATATAAACTGTAATGTAATATGACAGTAAATAAGCAGACATCTACAAGACATTCACCAACCTTCGTCTCATTCCACACCAGTCCCATACGCAGTGATATTTGGCGAATCCGACGTGCTGGGGTAGTTGAGACTTATACCAACTGTTGTCTCAATTACCCCAGTCCCATACTAGGTCAAAACATACATATGATCAGACCCGCAATCCCCAAAGGGGTAAGCAGAGTTAGTTAGTGGCATAAAAAAAAAGAAAAATAATAGGTAGGCTTGTTTTCCGCACTTAGCCTCATAACTGGGCCATTGTGTGTAAATGTTTACTGTACCACTACAGTGATCATTCAAACCACTTTAGCTCTGTCCAGAAGGTAATTAGGTTTTTAGGATGTTTGAGTGCAGCCTCCCGAAGGAGAGTTACCTATTAGCCATGCCCTTGTGTCATTCATGCTGCTGCAGTGTAATAGTACGTGAGTTGGTGTTACTTCCGCTATCATACAGCCTCTGCATAGGGGGCTGTCAATGGTTCCTATCTTGTAGGTGTCTGTTTAAATTGCAGTGTCCAGTTATTATGCTGACAGCGTGTCGTAGATTTGTCCTACTCAAGATAAGCAGTTTTTTTGATAGGTTGCTGTTTATTGTTTTTATGGCCTCTTTGGTTTGGCGACATTGTTTTAGGTCTGCCCATAGGCCTGCATGCAGTCGCTTGGTTCTTTCACGTAACCAGGACATAAGTTGAGTTGATCATTGAGTTCTTGGTGACACTCCAAGATTAATCCGCTGTTCGTGCAGTTGTTGTTTAAGGCTTGTAACACAGAAGCGCTATCTGATATTATGCGTAATCTCTGATATGTTACTTTTCTTGATTTTATGGCTGTCGCTGCTCTGGCTATCCCCACGCACACTGCCTGGAAAATTATTTTTATTAAATTTTATTAGTAATAAATTAAAGAATAAAATTTATAAATCGTATTTATATTAATTAATGGAGATTTTTAATTATTTTTTACAATAATGTTAGCATATAAAGTTCAATATTATTGCAATAGACTCTTTTACCGATTCTGTGCAAACAGTTTTCAATACACATGTTGATCCTTCCACCCACATATTTAGTAAACGGTATATATAACCTTTTTTTCTTTCTTCTTTCTATATCAAAATCTGAAAATGTTTGTACAGAATCGAACAAGTTAGCCCGATCGATTACAAGTTTAGCAGAATTTGAATCCAAGGGTCACATTTGTGGCCTGGGTTTCTGAGCGCTCAACCAATGGCAAAGAGTATCAATCTAATTGAGGTTGCTGTCGCAGCTGCAGGAGGACGGCGCGTACCCGGCGTGGCTGTGGGCGCTGCGCACGGCGGCGCCGCCGCAGCTGCTCGAGCTGGACCCGCGCTCCAAGCGCTACTGGGTGCGCGTGCGCGCCGCCGGCATGCGCCGCAACAACAAGCTGCGCTCCATGCGCAAGTTCTAACACCAACTACTTACCCCCTCACTCGTAGTCACTTTGGATACCTTCGCTGTGCATTACCTGTGTATACTTTGGAGCGAGACCACAAATACTTTGAGCTCAGTCATAAATACTAACTTTAGTAGCCCAACAAATAAATCTAACTTTTGGAGGTTCAGCAGCTTCGTTTTAGAACTGTTTGGAAACGTTGCGTCTGAAGTAGTTGTCCAATATCACTAAAAGTACAAATACCATAATGTTATACCTTTTCATATCATAACAAAAGAAGTCGTAATATAAAACCTTGGTTGGATGCAGGTATTTTCGTCTTTTATCCATGCTACGCTTTCGCTTACGTATAATTATATCAAAATCAGCCTTTTTCTCGTAAACCAAAGATATACAGACGAAGTTAGGTACTCCGATAAAAATAGAAACTGTTCTATTGAGTAGAGCTGTATAAGGTATTTGTTGAAATATTGTTTATGAAACTAGTTTGTAGATAGAATAAGATATATTAAGCTTGTTAATAAAATAAAAGAGTTCCACAAATGAAAGGTCGCAGTTTTCTTAAATATTTTATTGAAAATAAACAAGTTAAAAAATACATGGCCAATTTAGACTCAAAAAAGGGTTCACATGACACTCCGAGCAGTAATAACGTTACAATTCATCGCATTATTCTAAACGTTACATTTGGTTACATTTCTTAAACTACATTGGCATGTTACACTTCATATATCACAGACCGAATCGACAAAACTAGACTTTATTTGCATACGAAGACAACTTTGGACTCGTACATAAACCATGTAATTCGTATAGTTAAGTCAAATCAGTACTAAACATCAATATTTTTCGTTTATACGATATTTTTCTCAACATTTTACTTCACATTACAAACGATCACCATAAAATTTAAAAATTCTAAACTTTCAGTTTAAAATTGATATTAACCCTTTTACAGGTGAGAACGGTTTTCCAACCAAACTGTTTGAGGTTCTCCCAACTTTCGGTCATCTGTTCGAGGCTGCAGAGCGAAGCCCCCGGCGCGGGCGCGGGCAGGTCTTCACAGACAGTCCATGGTGTCCTCCTTGACGATCATGGGCGGCGCGTAGTCGCCGTGGTGGATGCCGAACGAGTACGAGTACGGGTTCTGCAATGTCGCCCAACAAGCAACGCGTTATCAACTCGCACTGCTGAAACTTAACTAAGCCTTTAAGCCTTTTTGGGCTTCACTAGGTAAACAAGTGTTTTTGTTTACCTGTTTGTCGGACCGCGGCAGAGTCTATACATATTAGAATTTTTTAATTTACATGAACATACATATCTACAGATAGCGCGCGAGTTAAATGCAGTCGGGGCCTGAGACGAGGGGCGGAAGCATCTCCCCCGCCGTCCGCACCCCGCGTCTCGCACGCCTGCAGTGTACTGCTGTGCTGTCCTTGACAGCTATCATACGTTTACTGTGTTATCGCGTTAATATTCAAGTTGCAGCCGCGTTTTATTTTCGTTTTTAATAATGACTGATCCGAGTTCATTAAGTTCTGTTACAAAAAAACGAGTTGTGTGTGTGAGTGTTATTCACCGCCAAGCAGGGGAAATGGCGGAAAATTTTCTAGACATGTGTATTGAAGAAAGGCAGAACAACAATTTGACATTCACTTTAAATAATGCTTTACGATCGAGCAAGCCGTTACACTGTACTTTCGAAGAGATCATTGGCTGGCAATTCAAAATGAAGCCAAAAAAGGGCCTCTTTGTTCGCCTTCTGAATCTGATACTAAACAAATTGTAATTTTTTTATTTGATTTCTATGAAAACGATTTTGAAATTTATCGACATATTGTCATCATTAATTCTAATAAGGTCACAGCACTATCCATTCCTGAGCTCTGCATTCAACTCGCGCGCTATCTGTACCTACATAGGTACCTATTAGTTATGTCGGTAAAGTCCTCTGAGTACTGAAACATATAAAGACGACCTAATGTTCTATACGAACAATCTGCTATACAAATATGATTAATATCGACCTTGTATTCATAAACCTCTATCTATCTCTTTTTAACAAGTCTACAATACTGCACGTAAAAAGAGAGAACAACATATTTGACTATTTTCGGTAACATCATCAAGTGACGTCATAGAAATACCTAAGTGAAGCCGGCTTACCATTTTGCTTTCTCGCTTTAAGTTGTCAATGTCAATGGAATTTGTGGTGTATTGTGCCAATGTTGATAAAATTTGTGATTATAACATAATCTATAACTTGTAACATTCAAAAACATCTTCATAAATAAATTGTTCAGAGACTTATAGTATGTAATTAAGTAAAGTGGAATGACACTACACAAAGGCGCCATATTTGTTTCTCAGTTAAATTGGGCTTTACTTTTTCGTAGTTATGCCATCTCCATTAGTTTCAGTACTCAGAGGTAAAGTCTAAAGGAAATGTTACCCACATGGTATAGAGCAGAGGTATCGAACCTTTCTAAACAAACGTACCAAAGTTTCTTAAATGGCAATATAATTGGTTCTTTAAATGCCCATGGAACGGACTGTAAAGTATTGTCAATAATTTATGGTACATTTGTGTTCTCATAGAGAATGCGTGCCCACCATCTTGTATAACGTGCCATGCGTGCCAATAGTTCGCCATCCCTGATGTAGAGTATTGTAAGATCTATTAAGAAGGCTACAATAAAATAAGTAGATTATATTCCTAGGTATTGTTCGAATGGTATGACAATGGCGGCACATTTGATTGATTACCTTCTTGGTGTTGTAGAGGTTGGGCGGGTAGGCGGCGGGGGCCGGGCGTCTTGGTGGCCTTGCCCGCGCCGTCCAGCCGCGCGCCCAGCGAGTAGTTCGGCATTCTGGGACACACGAGCGATCATGTAATTATTTGGTGCATTTAATAAAACATTAAGCGCTTAGTAGTAGCAAAGCCGCGAAAGCAATCCAAGAAAGGCTAACAACTTTTATTTAATGGGAGGCACTATGTTATCAAAATACTAGGTAAAAAATAGCTTGGTTTTACCTACATATAACTGAATGTGTAATAATCTTTCAAATCGCTACGGAGAGCGAGAGGAAAGGGAGCACCCGGGGGGGGTGCAGGGTGCGGACTGACCTGTTCAAGTAGACGTTGGCGTCCCGCTGGAAGTAGACGGCGGGCCCGGGCGAGCGCGGCTTGAGGTTGAAGCCGACGCGCGCGCCCATCGTGTAGGCGGGCGTGCCGGGCCCCAGGCGCAGCGCGTAGGCGTTGGGCGCGGGGCCCGGCCGCTTGAGCGCGAACCCGAGCCGCGCGCCCATCGAGTACACCGGCGCGCGCGCCTCGCGCATGGCGGGGCAGCGCTCCGGCGCGTGCGCGCCCGGCCCCGGCGTGCGCAGCGTCGCGCGCGTCGGGAACCTGCGCGCCGGCACACAGTGTCAATGTCGTGCACCGCAACCTCGCCGCTGAGACACGTATTATGTTGCGATTATTTCATCCGGAACACGACAACAGTACTTTTTCTAATTATTTAAATAGTGTAGGACACAACGGCGGAAACAGTTTGGAACGAGCTCAACATGGAACGTGAAAACTAGAAAAACAGACGCTTGATATTCTCGAATACAACTTCTGTAAGTTTGTAGGCGAGCCTGATAAAAGTTACCATAATTTAAACCTTGGGATTCAATTCACACCAGAGGATCATCCAAGGGATAAAAAAAATAATCCAAAGAAGTTATGGTCAGTTGTAAATGAGTCGACTCGTCTGTCAGGTCGAGTGGTAGGGCGCGGTGGATGGGGTCACCTCGCGCCGAAGCTCCAGGCGGGCGAGGAGATGTTGCCGTCGCGCGTGATGCGGTCGATGCGGTACGCGGGCCCCGGGCCCAGCCCCTTGGACGCGGTAGCCGGCGTTGGTGCCGAACGAGAACATGGGGTTGCGGTAGCGCGACGGGTCGTGCATGTTGAAGCCCACCGTCGTCGGCAGCTGGTACGCGCCCGGCCCCGGACCTGCGCGACACCCCAACACCGTTGCAGTGTATTCTCGAACAACGATACAGATAACACACCACTGATATTAAAGAATAACCGCTGATGCAGATTTCAAGAATTTTTTATAAATTGTTGGCAGAAGTGGTGCAATTGAGCTGCAAAACAAAATTGCATCTACGTACATATATAATACTCAGACTACAAAGATATCAGATGCTTTATTATTATCATGCAGTGACAATCATCGGATGAGCAAACTACAATATATCAATAATAACAGAATAAACTAAGCAGAGGTAGGACTTACCCAAAGGTTTTTTACAAGCCATACTAAGAAAATTTGGAAGTCGGTCCTAAAGATAAATACTGAAATTTAATCAAGTTGTCGAGGTCATGTGAGCTATGTGTGGAGGGCGATGTTGACAGCGCTCCGCGGTCGCGGCCTGGTGGTGTGAAACAAATGACACGTCACGGTTCAAACGTCGAAGCGGCGCAAGGAGGCCGCCGCCGCGGAGTATTCAATCGAGACAATTTTATACAAATAATTATTACTTCAGCTATCGGTCTGTGGTAGGTTTACAATGTAATTTCAATAAGTATTTTCGAAAAAGTGGACAAAGAGTTAACATTTAACGTGAAAGGGTTACTTTTAACCCATTCAGTGCCGAGCCCGCCCGTCGGCGGGCGAAACTTTTTATTTGACATGACATATTTTTATAGAATAAATAGATTTTGTGCAATGCTGATATTTACAGCCTCATGTTGAAAACGCCAATGGGCAGGTAAGGTCACTATCGTGAAGCCGGGCTGTATATGATTATAAGACGGCATGGGGGTAAAATCGGTAGGTACTTTTTAGGAAGGCAGGAAATTAATTAAAGAAAAGATTACTAAATTAAAAGAAAACAATAATATTGATGATTGAAAACAATAGATAATAATAATATTGTTATTGTTCAAAACACTTATCTGTCACTTACAACATGTTTTACCTAAAAAATATGAAAATTAACAACCTACTTAGCTCTGTAGCCGACACATTTCTATAACAATGATAAAGTACGCCGAGGACAGGAACGGCTAGGTAGGCACTGGCCAGGTGTAAGCATGTTATTACTAAATATGGTATATGAACTTAGTTTTGTGCTGATCCAAACTCCTAGTAGTTTGAACTTTCTTGTATTGGCGAGGATGGGCGCCGCCAGGATTATTTTTAAGGAGGTACATCTGCACATTAAATATAGGTAGAATTATACATGTATTTTTATATAAGTATTATGATTTATGTTTTGCATATTGTACTTTCATGGGGGTACCCTCCCGCTGTTGCAGTCGGATAAAAAATTTGTAATATTTTCTTTGTACTTTCATTTCTGACAGGGGGGTGCAAGCGCATCCTCTTGCACCCCCCTCCCGGCGCCCATGTGGACGAGAATAAGCAAGTCAAAGGAGTAATTTAATTTTGACGACAATAAACGGGCTATCTATTTCAATTTCTCCGGCTCCGGGTCACATGGGCGCGACGGCGCGATGGCGCGGCGGCGCGGGGGGCGGCTGAGCGGCGCTAGCGCAGCGCGGCGTACTGCTGCGCGCGCAGCGGCGTCACCCTCGCCGCCGCACTCGCTGCCCTCCACCTCCTCCTCCGGCGTGCGAGCACCCCACTGGAATTATAAATTATATTACCGTTACCTATTACCGTTAGTACCTATTACCGTTAAATAAATAGGAGATTTTTGTGTGATAGAGAGAAATGGTAGTTCAATCGGTGCAGTTTTTATATGGATTTAGAAAATTTAGAAGCAGTCGCTATCGCTTAGCTCATGAAAAAATCAAGCATCGTGAAATCCAGATATTACATTAATATTG
>OX596223.1:0-31027 GCA_951394215.1 Glyphodes perspectalis | reverse complement strand
AACTAGCCCAAAAAGCCCTTATAATACATCCGGCCCTGTCAATGTCTGTTTAACCTTTGAAGGCCCTAGGCACATTAGGGAATAGGGATGTTGACTGGCTATTCAATTAAGATACTTTTTAAGAGCTGTCAAAACGCAATCACTTCATAGATTTTGTATGGGCTTGTCAACGTGTGACGTCACTAGTTTGTATAGTCAACTGACTTAATATTAAGCAGTTTTTGTAAAATTAAAAATCTTAGACTTAATATGATACAAAATCAATAAGGCTTAACAGCATACTAGGATACTTTGATATTTCAAAATTAAATATAATAGGTGTCAACATTCCAATTATATAATTCTCGTGTCGCAGTTTGTTCCCAAAACGAAACGGCCGAACCGATTTTGATAAAATTTTGTGTGTTTATCGGGTAGGTCTGAAAATTGGCCGATGCCAACATCTATTTTTCATACCCCTAAATGTTAAGAGTGGTCCACCCCAAAGCTATAACTTAAGAACAGCTTTACCGATTCCGCTAATTCTTTTTTAGTTTTGTTTGTTATGAAAGAAAAATATGTAAATAAAGTCCCTGACCACTCGACCAACGGGCCAGTCTTAATTATGTTTTTTCGGTAATAAATATCGGTTTTCTATTGATAATTTGGGATTGGTGCCAAATATAATATCAAACCAAATCTCCCTATCGTGAGGCCCTGGTCACGTGCCCACAGAGCCCTATGGGCAAGAGGGCATGTCCACAAACGTGACGAGCGCACCTGCTCGGAGAGCGGGTCGGCGCGCAGCGCGCGGTACAGCAGCGCCGCGTACAGCAGGTTGAGCACGCCCAGCGCGCGCATCGTCGTCTCGAATCCCGCGCTCCACGACACCAGCCCGCCCGCCACCGGACCTGCCGCAGACCAGTTCACTAAGTAAATTCGTCGACGATGAGGCTCAGTTTGCAAACCTAAGGGTTAATCGCGTCAGGATTAGCTGGATCATGCATCTATAGGGCTATCAACTATCAACTATCAACGTCAAAGTAATTTTTCTCTGCCTTCCCGCTGCGGTCGATGTAGAGAAAGAAGGGGAAGGACGTGAAGGAAACAACGGAGGTTTTCGTCGCGCCCAGCGCCAGGTACGGCCAGGTGGTGCAGCGGCGGCGGTTACCGAGCGTGTAGGCGACGCTGGAGGCGGCCTGCAGCAGCGCGGCGACGTGCGGCACGCGCGCCGGGTGCCGCGCCACCAGCGCCGGCACCAGCGCCGCGTCTGTCGCGCCCAGCCCCAGTCCCAGCGCCAGGTGCGGCATCACCAGCCACGAGACCTGCCATCGCCAACAACACGTGTCATTAAACGTAACAGTATCTACAAAAAATATGAAACGCATCCTTTTTGTCGCACATACAACGTTTCCAACTGTAAAAACGTTTCCAATAACAAAATCAAAATCGGTTCATCCATTATGGAGCTACGATGCCACACACACACACACACACACACACACACACACACACACACACACACACACACACACACACACACACACACACACACACAGACACGTCAAACTTAGAACACCCCACCGTTTTTACGTCGGGGGTTAAAAACTATTTTCGTAGCCCGTTAGACATCTGTACACAGGGCCATCTTAAACTACGCTGGAACCCTTGGGCACAAAATAAAGAGACCCTTTTGGAAAGTATAAAAACCGAATAATACTAGATAACAATTTTCAACCATGGTTCTGTTAAGCATAATCTTATGCTATAGATATGTATATATCCTCAAAGTAATTTTTTCGAAGGAAAACAGACAAATTATCATACAGGGCCCTGAGCACGGGCCCTCTGTGCCCTTACGGTAAAGACTGTATTGTCTGTACATGCTGTTGAAATAGGCCCGTAACATGATTTGATTTCATATAAGTCATCTTTGAAAACGTTTGTCGCGGTACAGGAGAGCGATGAAGAAGGCGTCGATTACTAACGGAGGTGGCGTGCGGCACTGCGAGCGCGGCCAGGCCCACGGCCAGCTGCGCGGCCAGCGCCACGCGCTCGGGGCCCAGCCGCCGCGCCGCGCCGCCCACGCAGCTCGCCGCCGCCAGGTAGCCCGCGCTGTCCGGCACGAACACCGCGCCCGTCTGCCACCGCTGCGCAAACGGCACGACACCGTTACGTCACGCCAAACCATCCAGACGAACCAACCAGACTCCACCAGGACACGAAATTAAACAATTAATAAAAACACATACCTACGCATCTCCGAAGGGCTAGACAATTAAAGGAGTTTGTTATCTCTTTGACTTAATACCACTTTAAGCCCAAAATAAGGCTAAGTTGGGTTAGATAGCGAATAGTGAAATACTATTGACAAGTGACTACTTTGTAGAATTCCGTGAGAGGTCACATGTCACCTAAGACGGAGTATATAAATGTTAACAGAAACGATGCCAAAATAGACGGGACGTGCAGCGCAACGACCGCTGGGTGCCGGGGCCTTTATCGTGTAGTTGAGTGTAGGTACGTATAAATAAGTTAGCTCCAAAAGCCGTGCGCGTGTGTTGAGTGGGACGGGACCTGCGGGTGGAACTTCTCCGTGATCCAGAGCGGCAGGCAGGGCTCGAGCGCGGCCATGACGCTGGTGGTGAGCAGCACGGCGCCGGCGCACGCGCCGCACGCGCCGCGCGCGCCCACCGCCAGCGCACCGCGCGCGCCGCCCGCCCAGCCCGCGCCGCCCGCCTCGTCCGCGCTGGGCTGCGGGACACGTCCACGATGAACACGTTAGGTATCCGACGTCGCATATCACTATCGTTTTATTCAAAAGGTGTAGAACAAGTGCCCCTATCCTCGCCATAAATTGAGTAACAGAATGACGTTGCGTGCGCTCAATGCCAGTAATTAATTTGATGTTATAAAATATAAGCTGTAGGAACGCCAATAATTTTCAGCAAAATTATAATATCAATTGTTACAATATAGATACGTAATTATCGTGTATCTACTTTTTATAGACTTCACAAAACTTACTTGACAAAATTCCTCCCTGTCCAGAAACATGTACTGCATAACTAAAAAACAATAAAATATTACGTTAGAATATAAAAACATAAAAAACCGGCTAAGTGCGAGGGTTCCGTACCATCATATCTTTACAACATTAAACACGAAACAACTGAATATTCTGTGAATATTTCAAGTATCTACCTATAGCCTTTATTAATATCGAGCAAAAAACAGTAAAAAATTCACGTTTGTTGTATGGGAGCCCCCCCAAAATATTAATTTTATTAGTTGTTATCTATACTTAACGGCAACAGAAATATATATCATTTGTGAAATTTAAAGTGTCTAGCTATCACGGTTCATGAGATACAGCCTGGTGACAGACAGACGGACAGCGGAGTAATAATAGGGTCTATTTTTACCGTTTGGGTACGGAACCGTAAAAGTGATTGCGTAGGCGCGAAAGTCAAGAACACCCACCCAAATCGATCAAAAGCGCAGCAGCGATGAGGAGGAACGGCGCTTTCCGGCTCCACAGGGCGTTCGCGGCGCCGCCGAACGGGTACCCGACGAGCACGCCTGAACATTTTCATAATTTTGTATTCCAATCGTTTCCATCCAGAATCCTAAGATAAGGTTTAAGTTTACCGGCTCCAATTAGCATTTTCTTAGGTACTAATATTAGTGTAGGTTAATACGTACCTACACTAATATTAGTAACAGGAAAGACTTGATTATGTTTGCATTGAATAGGCTCCAAAACTGCGGAACCGATTTGGAAAATTCTTTCACCAATGGAAAGCTACTTTATTAGCGCGTAATAGAGGCTATATTTTATCCCCGTATTCACACGGGAACGGGAATTTCGCGGTGGAAACCGCGGGGCGTTGCTAGTGATCAATAAATCCAGAATTCTAAAGGTTTCGTTGTCCGGCTCCAATTCCAACTTGTATCACATTTTCGTATCGTACTCAATGTAACATACCTAAGTCTGTTACGCGCTGGAGACGGCACTGACCTAAGGCGACGGCACCGAGCAGCGCGCCGATGGCGCGGTCCCGCTGCGCGCGCGGCAGCGCGGCGGAGACGAGCGCCAGGCCCGCCACGCCGGCCAGCGCCGCGCCCGCGCCCTGCGCCGCGCGCGCCGCGCCCACGCACCACGCGCCGCCCGCGCCCTGCACGCCGCTGCACCCGCCCACCGCTGCCAACACCGAGCACAAACATACTCGCACAGCCGTCGACACATTCTGCATCCAGTACCGGCTTCAGTTCCAGCTGCATGTTAACACGAAGAAGAACACGAACACTGTATGTTTTAAAATATAAGATAACCGTTTCCTTCTACGTAATTACAAGTATTTTCTCTGCGGCAAACATGCATCATAATATGACAGACGTGACCTTCATTTGATTCAGTCATACGATCAAAGATGATTCAACATCTCCGTTTTAAATCCATGTAGGTAGGTACATTATGTAGTCTTCCAAGTCTTCCAACCATAATAAACGCATTCGCACTCAGAGTGCGTGAAAAATCGGAAGCAACAATTCAGACCACGTATTATATGAAGTCGTCCATGAAATCGGGACGGTTAGGGCGAAGATTAATATAAATTTGTGATATAACAGAGCCAGCTGCCCCTTTGACTCTGTCTACACTTTTGGGGATTATGGATGGGCGTGATGTTATGTTTATGTTTATTTACCTATCAGAGAAAGTAAAATTGTTGTAAGCTTTTATTATCAAGTATAAAAATCCAAATGGGGGAATACAAAGTTGTACATAGTTGTTATCAAGGTCGTTCACCCATGGCGGCGAGCGCCAGCAGCGCGGTGGCGGCGCGCAGCACCGGCGCGGGCCCGGCGCGGCACACGGCGGCGCTCGCCAGCGGCGCCGCCAGCAGCTGCGCGCCCGCCTTCGCGCCCAGCACCAGCCCCACCACCGCCTGCGACCCGCCCGCGCCTGCCGACCACACGCTCACAATGACACAATATTTCACTAAACCATTACGACCTCGTTGAGAGAGGTGTCTACAAAACTACTTTAAGGTGTAGGCAGTGGCGTAACTATAGGTTGACAGGAGTGGCGAAATGTCGCTAATGGAAGCCCCCCCCCCGGAGTCCCGTGAGCACAGGGTACCGTAATGCCACAGTATCGAAATCGAATACTGTCACAGCGAGAGCCCCACCGATGAAATTGCCACGGGCTTCAAACAGTACGGTTACGCCATTGGCTACCTGGTCCTATTTCATTTGGAAAGAGATAATTAGAAGAGGAACTGTAGAGGTGTACCGGGTTGGTCGGCGGCGATGCGGCGCACGGTGTCGTTGAGCAGCGCGGCGAGCGGCGCGTCGTGCGTGGCCCACAGCGCTAGCGCCTCGCCGCGCACCCAGTCCGGGATGATGGGCACTGCGCACACTCGCGGGGTTACTGACTGCACACCGCAGCGACAAACACGGTCGCGGCGACACACAAGTTTGTCGTGTTTTTAACAAGGGGCAGAACAGCAAAAGCTTCGAGATACTAGCTCACTGTGGCTATATTATTATAATAGCCACATTGTTACGCCAATTGGTGGTAATAAACTCAAATGTATGATAATAAACTTCGAGGAAATGTTATCAGATAAACAAACTAAATTCTAACACGTTTATGGTTGCTAGGGAGGCCCATAGTTAACTAAACACATACCCAAAACGGTGAGTAGCACGTTGTCCAGGAAGAACGTGAAGTAGATGAGGGTGAAGGCGATGACGCCGGGCGTGGCCGCGCGTTCCCCCATGGCGCTACTGGCTCGGACTGATTCCACGGATTACTTAGCACACCGAAGACCTGTGTAAAACAACTAGAGCGAGAGTCTCAAGCTTTGAGAGCATTCAGTTAGACCTACGCGCTTGCTGTTTCTGCCGAAAGCAGAAATTTAAAACAACTGACTATGTCATTAGGTGCGATTATGAATATTCTTTGTAGGGAAGTGGCGTGAAATTTAGTTAGTTAAGTAGTTAGATTTTGAAAAAAGGAGTGCTGGAAGGCTATATCGAGTACCTAATTGACGAGTGACGCTTACCGACAATCGTTCGATCGTGTGCAAAGTTCGAGATGAACCTGGTGAATATCGTGATTGAGCACGTATTTATTAGATGCTTCTACTCATGGTGCGGCGCAGCATCACACAACGGCTTATTTTCAATTTGAAATGATTCGATGATTACGGTATAGTTAGCAGGATGGATAGCACCGAGTAGTGTAGGTGTCCGGTCGCGTCGCGGGCGGCGGCGGCACGTTCACTGAGGGCGCGCTGGCGGGCGGCGGGCGCGTCTGCGGCGCGCTGGGGCGAGCTCGCGGGTCGCGTCTGCGGCGCGCGATAAGGGCTGCGTTTCCAATCAGTGGTCGGCGGCGCGTGTGCACCCGACGCCGTGGCCGCTGCGCCCGCCGCGGGACGGGACGGCCCTCGGCAATACTTCACGCGCAGTATTTGAGAAAAAAAAAAATCAGTCGAATTGAGAACCTCCTCCTTTTTTTTGAAGTCGGTTAAAAATAATTGGTGTTGGTTTAAATCCAAGCGCTTACTTATGGATTTTTAAAACCAGAAGCTAAGTTGTTTAATTCAGTTTAAGTAATTGAGTGAACTGCTACATCTCGGGAGAATAAAAAATATATGGTCAATTTAATTACTTTCATCCGCGTTGCGAATAAATATAAATAAATATTTCATTACAAGTTTTTATGCTCAAAAAAGTTATATTTTTATTGGTCCTTAAGTCAGTCTAATATTTTATTTTAGGTGGTACAGGGAAGCGAAAAGGTTTTCGGCTTAAACCAGCATAAACCGATCGAATTAATTTAAATTTTGTCATTGAAACGTAAATGCTTAATTAGTTAGAATGTAAAGTACATTCTAAACGCTTAAATAGGCCTTTGAGGTCGTCGAAATTATACTTATTACGTAGGTACGCCATATTAGTAGGTATTCAATGGTAGGTATAGTAAATTTTTGGTTATGATACGAACAGTGTTCGCTGCAATCTAAGGCATCAATCACCCAATGACCGAAACTTAAATCGGCAATGTATTTCCATAATTTGAAACACCAAAAATGTAAAATTAAGTCACATTTAAAAACCAAACGCATATGTACCTAAGTGTATAACCCAGACATTCTATACAATACCTAGGCCTTTGCTAGGTACAATACCGCTGTGGTCTGTGCCGTCGTAAGCACCTGCGAGGTGTGCTGGGGAGAGGTTGCCTCACCCTCGAGGTGGGCCGCATGGATCGGCTGCGGCGTAACGTAGATTTCGCGAAGAGTCCCGTAGTGTGGAGCCCGGAATCTGTGCCGCGCCCAAAGAATGACCACCGTGAGGTTTAGTTGGTATTGGAATGTTTTTCCCAGACAGCTCTGAGCCCGACACACCCTTGTAGGCTGAACCTAGGTTTACGTTAAAAAAAAAAGTTGTTTTTTTCCTTTAAAAAGGTTGGTTTATTATCCAATTTAACGAAATGATGAACTAGCATGCCGTCAATTAAATAGTTTATTGTGTTACCAACTATTTTGTCACTTTTTCATAATATTACATCTTACCCAAATCAATTTGATTTGGCTAGCAGTGGTTAATAGAGCGTACTGGGATTTTTATGCGCTAAACTATTCCAGTAAGATTCCAGGACCCTACTGACAAAGTTTGCCTCTTATATACATATAGATAGATACTATTATAAACATTACCTGACGTTCATTAGGTATTATATAAAAAAATACCTAGGCAAATTATGTAATAAATTATATTTAAAATATTACCTAAACGCTTTAAGCATTTTATATGATGTCTAGGTATTCTATATGATACCGGATTAAACAGATTGCCGGTAATATAAATATTGAATACAGATAGGCAGTGCCATCTTTAACCTATTGGAGGCCCTGGGCACATATTATGTGCGCAGATGCAACGTTGCACTAGGGGGCCTTCTCGATCGGGGCCCTGGGAACGTGCTCAGTGTGCCAGCTGGGAAAGAGGTGCCTGCAGATAGGTTTAGATAAAAGGATACATTATCGAAATAAGATAAAATTATCAATAAAAGTGGGACACGCGTCCCGCGGGAGTGTTTGCGCGCGGGCCTAGCTAATGTAATTTTCAGCTTCGCGGCTCTCTACGGGACGCGCCCATAATGGAATACAGTTACGGCGTTCATGGAAAGCGTTATACATTTCAATGATATGTTTACTATTGAGGGAACTTGGGATAACTGAATAGTGCTAGAAGATCTAATAAGGGGCGTAATAGACTGAAGATACTCTTGGCATTACTATTTAAGGTATAGTAATTACTAACAATTCCTGACCATAGGTCCAACCAGATTCAACAAATTGATACTCAAACCAGTTTAGTTTACATGAGCTTATTAATGAAATCTGTTCCAATATTTGCTGTTCCTTTTGAATAATTTTTTAGCTATCTGTTTCCTGTGTCGTCGGTATAATTATAGCCGGCATCCTGATGCCAATATTTAATGAAATTAATTGACTCACGACGTCCAAAAGGTCGTCAGTGCATAAATGCAGATGGCAGTATAAACACAAACCTCAGTAGTATTTAAAATGATGCTAATATATTTAGTCTTTGTGTAACTTAACAATGCATGTTAAATAAATAAATAAAAATTAGGAAATTGCTACTTTGGGATTTTTCTTTCATTTAAGTACTACCTATTTGTCCCTTTACTCTTTGTTTCGCTAATACGAAAGTTGCATGATTATATAAATTTCAGAACATATAGCACTTTAAACAAATACATCTTCGTGGAAATATTGCTTTCATACTTGGAAGTTTTGAATCATGACTTTGACTATTGGTAGGTATAATTATAAATACCAGATTACATCACATACTTACATTGATCTGAATCCGAGGTAAGCAGCTTAAGCACTTGTGTTACGGATATCAGAAACAACAGTGGTATTACAAATATATACTTAAATATTGGATATTAGCACCCAGACACAGAACAAATACAAGTATTCATCATACGAATATTTGACCTGGGTGGGGATCGAACCCACGACTCTTGGCGCATTGGGCAGGGTCACTGCCGAATGCGCCCATCGAGTTTGTCGAGCTAGCATAACGATATAGCATACTTAGAGAAAATGTGAAATAAAATATAGACTTCTAAAAACAACGACAAATATTAAATATCACTTGTTATTCGGCTAAGTGCGATCTGTTGTAAGAGAACTCTATCGCGTGGCACTTATGAAATGTCCCCACAGGGTTTAAAAATTGATTGATGAGTAGTTTATGTTTATGTTTATGTACTCTAGTAGTTCAGTCAACTCGGGCATGTTAATAAATCTAGCCAGGACTTAGTGGCGGCAATCCAATCCATCCTGAGGAAATGGGTCGAGTGTAAACATGGCGCCATTAATTCGGCAAGTGCCTGTGCTATTGAAAATATGACACCATTGTGGCGATACTCCGGACACAGCATATCACACCCGCTAGCTGTGCCTGCCGGGCGGGGGCCCCGCGGACAGCGGTCTGCAGTCATAGGGCGTGATCTGTCTCAACCAGCGCTCACACAAACCATGGTAGAATCAGAGCAAGCGTGGCAGGCAGTGTTCTCTGTTTGCTCCAACATCCTTACGCAAAAAGAGGTGGCTGAGAGGGAACTGGAGCTGGACCCCGCCTCCCAGCCCATGCGCAGGTGTAGGCTAGACTAGCGCCGTGCGGCTTTTTCGGCTCATATGCTGCCTTAGCAGAGCTAGTGGGCGATGGATCGGGGGGTCCGTCGCCCGCGCTTCAAGTTCAGATGTAAGCACCCCTCAGTGTAGCCTGCCTCCAGGGGCGCCTAGTCGGCGTGGTTGATGACCGACCGAGTGTCGAGCCCCAACGAGACAAACGCTGTGGGAGGGGATCGTTGGTGCGCGTAGCTTTCCTAGATACCCTCCCTATGCGATTCGGCGGAACACCCCGGGGTTTTAGTGGGTAGGTCCCGCTCTATCACGGGGGAGAGAGAGAGTCCCACATAACTACATACCCCCCGTGGGTTGGTTGTTGTGGGTGGTATTAGGGAGTAGTATGCGTAAGGCATTTCCCAGGGGAAAAAAAAAAAACCTCCCTACCTATTTTATTGTCTTCTTTTTAACTCATTATTACAACAACACAACAACAAACAACAACTTTTAACGACGGGACAGTATTTTCTAAATTTGAGTGTTGATAAAATCTATATTTTTAGTGTCGTGTGGTGAAGATTTCATTATCATCCCTGAATCATCCTTTTTTTTTTTAACGCGGTGTAATGCATTACGCACGCACCCTACCCCGGGGGGCAGGGTGGAGTGTGGGACTCCCGGGGGTCTCTGGAATTAAAGGCCCCTGCTCCGGCCAAAGATGGTAAACGGCCGGGGTATACCCACTAAAACACCCCGATACCCCACATCGCTGATCGGAGGAGCTATGGGTAAATGGCATAGCCTTAGCAGCCACGGCTCCTCCGGCGACCAGCCCGCCCCAACGGCAGGCATCCACTTGCCCCCCCCCCTATCAGGGGGGGAGGATTTTTTATGGAGGTTGACTCCTCTTGACTCGGCCAATGAAGGCAAGGTCACTACCCCTACCCCGAGCCGCGAGAAGGAGGCGATCCACGACGTTCAGGAATAAGGGCAGCCTGCCCGGCGGCGATCGGAGTCCGCCCGCTAGCCGTGACGACCGCGGTCTAGCGAGCCCGCCGAGCCGCGGACACCTCCGCACCACAAAACGTCGTAGCACAGGCGACAGACGACAAAATCGCAGATATCGCGATCCCACAAGCGCCGCAACAGCGACGATAAACGATAGACAAAAGAGGAAACGCAAAAAAGAGTAGAAAGAAAAAGAAAGAAGAACCCCAAAGATCCCACCCTGTGTGTGAGAACATTGCCGTCGGCTGGAGAGATCCGATAGGACGTCTCCAGCCGCCGCTGCCCGGGGTAAACCTGGCCCGACTGCTTGCCCTTCCCCCCTAATTCCCAGGGGGAAAGGGGATTCTGAGGGACCGACAAGACAGCCAGACGCACGAGGAGGTTTCCTGACCCGATACCCCATCCCTGAATCATCCTGGGTCATATAGGTATAGGGAATTTAACTTTATTTACAGATATTTAAGCGTTTTTATTTTGACCACATGAGTATTTTAATTGACTTGAATGTCATAACCTTTTCAAATAAATTGACCTAGGTCACAATGTAAGATACAGCAGCAGAGCGATAAGATAACAAAACGCAGCGTCAAGTTCAAACGTCACCGGGCCACTCGGTGGGGCCGTCGGGCAGCGCTGGCTGTCACAGTGACAGCACGAGGCGAGCAGCGCGCACGTCGCTTCTCTGCGTTGGTCTTGTGTCGAGGTTGTCATGGTTCGCGTCGAGCGACGAGCGCAGCTCCGAGTTGTTTGTTAGTGATAGTGGCTGGTGATGCGCGGCATGAGCGCGTAGCTGCGATCCGACCGACAGCCCGACCGCTGACGCTCCACCATCGGCGCCAGCTCTCCGCTCCCGCAAGTCCCGCAGGACTCCCTTTCTTCTCTGACGCGTTATGGTGAGCTCTATCCTCATTTATGCGTATTCCCCCCATTTCACAGTGGCGTACCATCAATGTGCTAGCTCCTCTCGCTCTAAACCTGTTTTAGTTCGCTATGGAGCGCATCGGAATTTATTTCTATTAGACTCTAATTCATTCGCTAATTCTACAATTTACGTCCGCTGTGCGTAAAATGATGTGGGTAAGTGTATTTAAACTACTTTTTAAAACATTTTGGTTTTTACATAATCTTTAACATCTTATGACATCTTCAGTATAAGTAAATTAAATTTTCGCGCAGTACATGGTAATGTACCTATGTCGGAGAACTTTTCATAACACCATAAAGTAATAGAAAATAATGCTAGGTAAGCATTCCACCATTGGTGTACACAAATGTATCAATATTTGTTTTCAAGATATCATCATTTGGTTCTAATGTTAAAGCATTTTCAGTAGTTATCTCAGAAGGTGGCAGAAACTCAATATATATAGCATCCTTTATAATGTACACATTTATAAGTATTCTTTCTCTTAAAAGCTGGTATTTAAACATGGACATTAGCTGAAATGGCATATTTCTAAGATAGTAAATTCTAATTCTTAAAAAAAATGTGTTCTTAAAAATCCTAAATTGATCTATTTTCAATTTAAAAATCTAGAATAAAAACTAATTTGTTTTGTCTTTTATTATCATATTAATTACAATCATTGTATCATCCTGACTGGATGTTGTACCAAAGCATAGTTAGTATAATCATATCAAAACAACTTTATACCTTTTCTGTAAACTTTTTTATTAATTGGTGTGTGTAACTTTCAATAATTTATTTATTAGTCAGTGCTTGCAACTTATGTTTTTGCAAACTATATAAAATTTGTTATTTGTTTACAGATTTAATAATATATAAAAATGAAAAGCCTTCTGCGTCTAATTCATCACTAAAACAAATATTAAAAACCGATTACATTTAACACCATTATAACAGCTACCTCACCAAATTGCAAAATGACTTATTAGGTAATTGTACATCAGGTATTGTTGGCTTGTAACTATTCAATATTGAGTTGTTTGTATTTCCCCAGCAGACTCATGTCACAATGTGATATAATGTTTTTATATACCTAATGCTAAATAATCCTACCATTATCTAGGAACCCCATGTCCCCATGTTCTCAAGTGTGGCACATAAAATAACAACAGTGTTCCTCGCCTCCTGTTGTGAACTCTGACTAACGGTGTGTAGGGTATTGGGTTTGTCATATAAGTAGGCGATCAGCTAGTAGCCACTTGTTACTACTTTTTCTCAATTTTCCATCTAACCCACCACAATGTTATTTTTGGCTGGATGTGGTTTAGGGTACATATTGCCCCTTGGACTCTGCCTATCTCTTGGGGGATTGCGGGCCTGATGGCATATAAACCACACAACAACTCGAAAAAACAATTATAATTGTAAATATTTAAATTAGTTTTAGTTTTACATATGTATATGTAAATACATTAGATAATGTAATTAAAAAAACTTTTTGTTTTATTTAAGTTATCTAAACATTACCAACTATTTTCTGTCATAATAATAGCTTAGGTTACTCCTTGTATGCTAGGTATTTACCAGAAAATCACATGAAAATTGGTTCAGCAGTTTTCTCGATAGAAACAGATGGATTTTTTTTTCTAATAAAGTTTATATTCATATGCATTCAGCAATACGCAGTTATTTTAACATTAAAAACATCAACTGTAATATCTGTATACATTATGGAAAATATGTAGTGTACCTAGAATTTTGTAATATATAAATGAATATGAATTGATAAAAAAAAATTTGGTATCTCAGATTATTGTAACATAGTTCTTTGATATTTTAGTTAAAGTTACCTTTGTGGTATTTTATTTTGAGGGAGAATAGTGTCACTTAGTATATAGCTAAAACATATTGCCAAAATGTGGTAAAGATAATGCAACATGTAGATAGTTGTAGCGCCCTCGCGCTCGGCCGGCGCGACCTTCCGCGCGCGGCGTCCGCTGGCGGCAGTGACGTACTCGCGCCACAGGGCTTCATAAAACCTTATTTTTTATTGCGTTAAATGGTAAACAATTCCTGCCATATCTGAACTTATCAGATGTTATCACACAATAATACTCACAGGAAACCTATCATAAAGGCTCCACTGTGTTTATTACAGGTAAACTGACACTGGGATTTCCTACCGGAAATTATAATTCCTAGGATATACATATTTCTGTTGTTAATTAATATAGGTAATATTTGTAAATATTATAGTCTTCCAAATTATCATTGGGTATAATTTTTAAAAACTTTAAATAAACTGTTACAAAAAATTGATTACTCTAACCGAGATCAATTTGGTTTTTGGCTAAAAGTATTTGAAGGAGCTTACTGCTCCCTGATCACAGCCCCCCTTGGGCACGGGCGAGACAATACTTTTCGAGATTGGTACCAAGAGACTGCCTGCTTTTATCATGCCTTTTCTGTCTGTCTATCCATCATTCTCTTTAATTGGCTGTATCCTGGGATAGGTAGACAGATAGTTGTTATTACAGAATGTAAAAAGTTTCAATGCCGCTTTAATAATATATTATATGAATAAATAAAATAACAGGTATGTAGTAAGAATATTTAAAATTAAAAAAAGCTTGTAAAAAGGGCCCTTTTTAAGAAATGTCTTTTTAGCATTTTTTCTCATATTTAATAATGGCAATAAGTGCGTGTTACCAAAGCTCTTGTGTGCAAAGGAAAAGTAGTACCAAAAATTGACAAATGTAAATGTATAGATTTCGATCGGGGTAATAAAATCTATACTTACTCTTTGTCCCATGTTGGTCTGGGACACAAAAATAATGTGCCAACTGTGTCTTGCCTAGCATGTCGTAAAATGCGACTAATTGTATATGGGGTTTTGGGTATGTGATTGTGTAGGCGACAAATTAGCCACTTGTCACTACTTTTTCACAATTTTCCATCTAACCCAGCGCAGTTATATTTTTGAGTGAATGTGGTTAAACGGACCTGCTGCCCTTTTGAGTCTGCCCATCCCTTCGGGAATTACGGGCGTGATGTTATCTACATACATACTCTTATTGGAGAGATTTAACAGTTGTCACGAATTTGTAAAAACTCAAGCACTACTGAAGGTTTCTCGTTGAAATAAGGTCACTGTCATAGATTATGGACTGGGATAGCATATAGGCTATGTTTTATCGTTGTCCCACGCGAGTGAATCCGCGGGCAGAAGCTAGTAAGTTACATAAGTATAACTCAATAATAATCAGACATTATAATGATACACAAATCACTTTTGGATGTATAGGCCTAGCCTTTTACATATATCTTTATTCTACGGATACCTTATTGCCAGCCAGCCATCGCCGAAATAACAATTAACTTGATCACCCGTGACAAAAGCTAAAATCACAGTGATTGCCGTGATTGTCATACCGTTTACGGCGTTTTGTGTGGCGTACGTTAATTATGGAAGAGCGTACAATGGGTGATTGTTCCTTTGTAATTGTTCAATTAGAAGTGCCTGAGGAGCTGGCCGCCGCGGGCCCAGCGGCCTGTCACCGCGTCGCAGGTGTGCGTGCACGCATGCGTGTGTCACGTGTTTCTTTGGGGTTAAGGGTAACTTATCCGCTCCGGCGCATGCGGTCCACTATTTATGCAGCATGCAGAATTACTTTTTGGGTAATATACCTATAATATACTGTTAGAAAACTGTCAAGGTTCTAGGTCCTAAATCATTTGTTCAATGAGATAATTTTCGTGACGGAATAAGCAAATACGGATATTTAACTTAAAATTTATAAGTATTAAAATACGTATTACTTTGGCCTAAGTAAATTTATAGGTTCGTTTTTGAAGTCGGTTTTTTTATGTTAAAAATTATTTTAGTACATTATTAGACTTAAGACGGATGTGAAGGTGATTTGTACTGAATACAGGTTGTTGTTTTAAATCAGGAGGACTTATTCGATCAGATTTTGCTTCCGGTGTAGATCTGATGCTAATGTGCAAGATGCCTGCGCTGAGGACGGAGGCGCGTCGGCGCGCGGAGCGGGCGGGCCCGGCGGGCGCGCATTGTGCAGCACAATCGACGTGACATCTAATTTGCAGGCGGCCGACGCGCCGCATTATGGCGCCGTAACTCGTGTCATGCGCTGCCTTTGTTGCACTGTCCGCTCGCTACAACCGCTGCGCATTGCAATTTAACTAATTGTCCGGTGCCACTCACTACTATAAGGAAATTTACTTGTAATATTTTTCGTATGTTTAATCAGTAAGTGTTCCGAAAAGATCGCAAAGCATTTTTAAGCCATTCAGTTGTCCGGAGTGGTGGCAAGCAAGTGCGACCTTGCCGCTGCCGAGCCCACCGGAGCACTTACACCGACGTTGCACCCGCGCCGCTCGCGCAGGAGATATTTTTAATTCAGTTACCGAGTTGTCTGTTCGGATCATACTAGTGTTTGTTAGTAATAATAACAGGCATGGTCGTCGCGGCGCCGTGCATTGTCTCGCGCTTCCATTCTGTGCGTTTACTTATTTAATTCATCCGCATAATACGACCCACGATCAGACTAGGACTTGTCCAACCGATTACGGTACGAGTATATGGAACTGTACTGTTTTTTTGTCTTTATGCAAGTTTTGCAAACCTTTAGTCAAAAACAAAACTAATTTGGTGTAGATGGAAAATTGTGAAAAAATAGTGACAAGTGACCAGCTCCTTGTCAACATAATCACATATCCGCTAGCCGATATACAATTAGTCGCCTATTACGACATGCTAGGCAAGGAACAAAGCAGGCACATTCTTTTAAGACCAACACGGGGCCGAGATTTTTTAAATAATGACAGATTATCACGATTGAATAAAGTCTGTTGAACTTTTTTTGAATGTTCAATGAAAATAATAATAAGTCTAGCCGCACATAGCGTAGTGCGCGGTTAGCATTGGGTTTTTTCGGCTGCAAAAAGTAGGCGTGATTCAGCCTGCGAGGAGCGCGGGGCGGAAGACCGGCCGGCGCCACAGTACGTCCGCAAATAGTAGGCTGATCTTTTTCTTGCTTCATACCATCATCATGTCCGTGTCTTGCCTATGAGCCGATATCTACAATAGCCACAAATATGACTATAGACGTCACTATTCCAATAGCTGACCATTTACTTGGTCGCTGTGATCAATGCCATTTCCGCGTCCGCGTCACAAAGCCACGGCCGATTTATTCGGCAATTTTTCTTTATAAATGTAAATTTTAGTTTCTTACCAGAAAGCTAAAAACTCCTAATCCACCGTATCTTTTAGTTGTAGACAAGTTAGGAAGTGCGAGTAATAGCGAGCGTACCGATATGTATCTGGTAGATGCTTTTTGTTATTAAAAGAACGACCTGTATTCATTTAGAATTGAGGACTATTAATAATCTCATGAGGCAAAGTAATTTAACCTTCATCTTCAAAATGCGCTATATTTATCTACACGCTATCTTATTTGTACAATCACAGTAAAAACATAAAAAGTAGTGTAATAAAACATAACATAACATCACGCCCACAATATACATAATATGTGTAATATATCTGTAAATGTTTAGCGTCGAAACAAATGTTTTAACGTGATGGCTGGTTCGGCGGTATTTGCTCCAACTACGAGTTCTGATTAATCGTCTGTTTCATTTGTTTGTGTATTCTGGCTTATATTTGCATATTTACATAAACATCTGCTGGTATTCAATTCACAAAGACTGTAAAAGTCACGCTAGTGTTAAGCCAAATTGAAATGATCGTCTACTACATTGAACTTCAGTAATGTTCTTAAGCTATGCGCAACTCAGCGAAGATGGAGTATTGTTCATGCATGTACTATAGCGCTCGGCAGATAAGTCGCGTACGCGCGAGCGGGCCAATGACTTGTGAGTCACGGCGGCAGGCGAACCTGCGCCGGCGCAGAGCGGTCGCGCGCGGCCACAGGCCACAGGGCCTGGCCACGCCACGGCGACCAAATGCGCTCCGCGACACCTCGGATAGTCTTCAGCTCACATCGACAGGCTCCAAATGATTCGATCAAAGGAAATCGATATATTCTTGTAGAGGGGAGTTTTACAACCGAATGTCGTTGACACGAAATAACATAGAAATCATTACCTAAATACAAGATTTTGAAAATTGTTTAAAGGTCAAACGTTGTTACTAGACGCTAGGTATTGTGTGAGACACTTGCTCACATAAGGCGCGGTGCCCATGTGTGCCTGCACGTACGTAAATATTGTACGTTAATTCCGATTCATATCTAGCTGTTTGTCTCTAAATAAGACGTTCTACCGAAGAAAACGCATATATATTCACAATATTAATATTCAAATTAAAAATTATTTATTTTAACAAAATAGTACATACACATCTGGGGGCACGGCAGTGCCCCCGCCAAGTCGAGCAAAAAAGCGGCACGGCCGTACCATCCTTTTCTCGAAGCAATTCAGGCCATTTTCGACCCCCTGTAACTTCGTTGTGGATAAAACTAGAAGACTGAATTTTCAGTAACCATGCAGGCATTGTAAAGACACGGTGTATTTCAAATTTCATTCAATTTGAACCAGTAGTTTAAGAATTATAATGGGTTAAGGTTTCTTAATTTTGTCACTCACTGACTGACTCACCGATCATCAAAATTCTAAGGCATTTCTAGCAGACCTAGAAGCTTCAAATTTGGAATATAAGTAGTGTTTGGTGTATGAACTAAGGAAAAACTAAAATATTTGGGGGCACGGTAGTGCAACTGCTAAGTCTAGCAAAAAATTTCAATTTCGGTCCAGTTTTATAAATATTTAACTACTTACTTAAATAACTTTGTAATACCATATAAATATAAAGGCGCACGGTAGTGCCCCCGCCAAGTCGAGTAAAATTTTTAATTTCGGTCCAGTTTTCTAGATACATAACTGCTTAAATAACTTTGTAATCCCATATAAATATAGGCGCACGGTAGTGCCCCTGCCAAATCGAGCAAAAAATGGGTATTCCCGTCATGCGAATTCATTCCACAATTACAAGTCTTACAGTTACAAGTCTGGGCGGTTTACATCTAATTAATGTCGACTTTGGAAGTGTTAAAGCGCAGGAATCCTCAATTTGTGAATACAACAGACCAAGAAGCATTTATCGTCCAGATTTGTCAAAAATTGTAACATCAAAGCTTCCCAGAAAAACGCATAGAGACAGGCAGTGGGCTCTTAGAAAAACTGTAGCTGAAGCTCAAGAAGTAGTACCGGAAAAGAGAAAACGGAAGGCTACCTACAAAAATAAGAAAAGTTCATGTCAGAGAGAGGGCTTTAAGAAAATTTGTTGCTGGTAGATATACATATATACAACAAGTAGAAGGTACCGAAAAGGAAAAAAGTAGAACTGTCTACAAAATACAAACAGAAATGAGATCCCATCAAAAACAATACTTGTCAAAAAAACCAAGTCTCGCAACTCAGTTGTTCTACGGTAAAAAGTTGTGAGATCCATGTAATACCAAGTCGGTTATTAATATATTCAGTCTCTACTTAAGTGACTTTCTGTCTTAATACGTCCAGTCCCTAAGACCACGATCGTGGTCCATAACAATTGAAAATCAATTGTGTCTGGAATCTCCGTACTCGAAGCATTAAGTTGTTACGTAATAATTAACAGCATCTTATAGTGATGCATATCAATATTAAAATCTTTAACGTTCTATATAAATATATTGAGACTCGGCCATCGCATGAAAACACGTGTAAATTAAATTATTTAGTGCGATGGCCAAGTCAATGTCAATATATTTATATAAAACATTAAAGATTTTTATTAAGACAGAAAGTCACTTAAGTAGAGACTGAATATATTAATAACCGACTTGGTATTACATGGATCTCACAACTTTTTACCGTAGAACAACTGAGTTGCGAGACTTGGTTTTTTTGACAAGTATTGTTTTTGATGGGAGTTAGTTTTACAAAAAACAGTTACATAAAGATATATTCCTGTCTTGTTACTGGTTGCCTTTGGAATGACTAGTTATATTTAGCGGTTAGTCCTAGAAAAGGCCACGCTAATTTCTTCCTTGGCCTTTTCGCCGTTTACGGGACCACCTTTAGTCAGAAACTTTCGAATTTGCTTATGTACTAGATATCTTTGATTAAAGATAATATAGGAACATAATGACCTAATTATGGCCACAGCCTAAAATCGCTAATGCATTTTTTTTTTCTATACCAAATAGTACAGAACATAAAAAATAAAAAGGTCAAAATGAAATGAAATGAAATAATAAATAAGTAACTATAATATATGTATACTGTAAGTATACATAATATCGCTGCTTGTTAAAATCATTTCGTGGTGAAAGCATAATTATATACATATGTAGATTCAATTAAAATATAATACCACATTTCAGCGATAAATTTTCAATGACATAATGGCAAGCTGGATAACTGACAGAATACAATAAATAAATTCAGTTGAATTGAGAACCTCCTCCTTTTTTTTGAAGTCGGTTAAAAAGTAAACATCAACGGAACTGATTCTTCTGGCGCTCTTTTGCCCAGATAATACGACTCTTGACTGATATTGAAACGGCGAGATTGATTTATTTCAGTTACTTTCAAAGCGTAATGTCTTATGGGCTTTTGTTATGGTGGTCCGCTGCTGACATACACACTATTTTTGTATTGCAGAAGAGGGTCATCCGGGCTATATATGGCCTTAAACCTCAAGATTCGCTAAGACAAATGTTCAAAGAAACTGGCATATTAACAGTACCATCACAACACGTCTTTGACTGTGTTATGTATGTTCGCAAGAACTTTCATAACTTTATCCAAATATGTGATTGTCATCGTTTTAACTCGAAATACACATAAGCAATATATGTATATATTAAGAATATGATAATTGTTATTGATATTTATTGTGAATTTGGCGATGAAAAGAGTTACTATCCAGCTTGTTGCCGGTTCTTCACGGTAGCTACTTTCCGAATACGGTGGTAAATTTTTATTTGTATGTACTGATGCTTTATAAGTGCTTATTTAAGCCTACGTCAATAAAGACAATTTCAATTAATTTTAACATGGCCTGTCGATATGTGCCTGTACTATATACACATGTGATTCACCAGCTTACACAAAATATTTGCTAACTAACTAACTGACTAAACTTCACGCCACTTCCCTAGCGAGGTAGGCAGAGAGAACCGAACGCCATATGGCACGATCCTGACACACTTCACTCGCCTCTTCAACATTCATGATCCTTTTCATACAAGCTCTACGGTTTTTATGACTCCTAACATCACCTTCTGTTAATACATGACCAATCTGGTCCTGCCACGGCTCCTACATCCTTCCACTTTCGCATTGTATATCTGTTTAGTCAATCTTTCATCATCTATTCTTTCCACATGTCCGAACCACTGGAGCATGCCTCTTCTTACCTTGACTCCAACGATGTCTTTCAGACCGACTCTCTTTCTTACATTATCATTCCGAACGCATTTTTTAACCTTCGGGATTGCGGGCGTGATAATATGTATTTATGTATGTATGTAACTACCCTCAGACGGGTTGCGCCGGCGCCGGCGCCGGCGCAGCGCGTCGCTCGCCGAGTAGCGCCGGGGGAGTCGCCTCGTGTTGTTTCTCTGAACATGACCCAAATATCCGACCCGCCCATTGTCTCCGGCGCAATGTTTTGATTGTCATCTCCATTGTTGTAATCCTAATGAGGAAACTCTTGTAATTTGAAACGTATAAATTACATTACGCTAGCTTGGTTTTAATTATCTAATTCAAGCATGAAAAGCGTTAAGGATCGATTGAACAAATTAGTTAGACTATATAGTTTGTCTACGCGAAGAATAATATAAAATTAAGGAATTATTTGAAGCACAGAAATCTAACCTGAAAACTTATAACACCCCTCATATAGTGACAGTGACTGTCATAGTTAGTGGTAGCAGGAGCAATGTAAGTACTATCTTCTCCTTGTGAGGAGATATAAAGATATGACTAATGCAAATTGCACGTCATGACATGTCCTACATACCTGCCAACTTATTGTTTGTATGTTAAGTGTATGTATTTACTTGTCATATTTCTGGTATATTTTTCCTAATCACAGTGTAAACACAGATAGATGACGCGTTACGAAGTTGTTGAAGAAACCATTCGCAACTTGGTGGTTTATCATCAGTTTCGTCACAAAGCGAAAGGAGATGATACTAGGTTCGTTCGTGTTTGTCCGCCCATACGTACGCAACGCGCGACTGGGCGCTCACTGTCACCTGCTTGACAACTGCGCGGTTCATTCATACTCAATATAACTGTCAACCGGCCTGCTGCGAGTATAACTGGTGCTCCCAGTTCAATTTGCTAGCGACTTGCGGCCCGCCCCGGCTTCACACACGCGAGCAGACATTTGTTTTTTAAACATTTTGGGATGTGTCGCTAGTAAGGGATTGAAACATAGAACAAAATCCGTAATATCTTTGGAATGGAATGTCCGATTTCATTTAACAGTACCATCACAACAGTTATACATATGGTATCATGGACTTGTTTGTTGACATCACTTTGCTCTATTGTCAATAATTTGAGCAGCGTACGGATTTTTTGGCTATGTTTTTCACACCTTGAGTTACATTATCGAAGTTTTCTTACGGATACCTAACTTTTTCAAAATACTTATTCTATAGCATATGTTAATCAGAGAAAATGAGACGGATACGGGTTCTTCTCTTGAGCTTATATAGTGTAAAAGGTACTACATTATTGACATTAATGTTGCAGTTACAGTAATGTTAAGGGATTGTTTCCCTACCTCTTAGAGAGCTATTGACTAAAATGTATAAAAAATAAGCTTTTCGAGGAGAATATATCAATCAAACACCTGGAAACACTCAAAACGCAAGCCCATTTGACATTATGAGTAATCAATGATCATAGAATAAAAAAATACCGATCTTAAGAATTATTTTTATTAAGTTGATATTTTGGTTATTTATGCTGTTGATATTACGTAGGTAATGTAAAATGTATTTATTTAACTTGATTGAATTAATCATTCTGTGCCAATGTTTCTTGTCCAATTATTTAAATCATTCACAGTACATAATCGATTATGTATAGTAATCGATATTCTATTTCATTAGTGAAAATCTGGTTTTAAGATTTCTCGTCTCCCAGATTGTGGATTGAGCTGATTTTTATATTTGAAACATAAAAAAAAAACGTTTTTTTTAAATGATATCTCAACCTATTATAATTGGACCTAGAGATTCCCGTCTCCTTTAGTCTAGCGGTAAATTAAATTTGGTATCGGTCCAGTAGTTTTTGCGTTTATTCGTTATATGTACAAATCATTCATCGTTATAATGTAAATAGGTGTTTTATTCTCCAAAAGTGTCGGTTAAAAGTATTGGTTTATACAACTGAGGCCCTGCCCTGCACCAGTCAGCTAACGCCACTGGGGCGGAGTGCAGTCAACAGTCACATGACACCCTCGTATACACGTTGCGACTCCGTGCGCTTTATTAGCATGGCGCCTATGACACATGTCAATATGACTTGACTAGGGAAAGGACGTTCAATCCGGTTATATCGATAAAGGTTCTCAGAACACAAATATTTTTGGTCGCAATAGGTCCGTACGTTTTAGTAAGTTAGGTTGATAGTAAGTAGTTTATTAACATACCAAAGCGAACCAAAAGTACTGTTTTTTTGTTTTGTCAGACAAGAGAGTTTCTTAATCGCCTACGATAAAACTTTGAAAGAGGACAAATTAATTTTAAAATGTTCATCGTTTTGCTTAAACTAACCGTTAACAATCATATTAGGAATTAAACACTAACTACTTTCTCTTTTGAGTGTCGATTTAGTATCGCATATTGCAATAATTCACTTATATTGCATTTTAATTTATTTGATGGTAAAAATATTGTAGGTAGTGCATTAAATTCATCTGATTCATAAAACAGTCACTAATAATATTAATACTTTAGACATTAAATAATAATTAACAACTGCAAACAAAGATATAAAAAATATAATTAAATACAATAGTGAAGAGGAACGGTTCGTCTTATGTCATTTGCACCATCCTCTAGCGCACGGACGGTGATGGTGAACACAGGCGGCGGCGCGCGCGCACCTGCCGCCGCGCGGCGCGTGACGCGTTCACGTTTAACATACACATCTATTATATCATCACGCACGAAATCCCCGAGGGGTTGGCGGAGTCAAGGTAACAGTTAGTTTCTTTAACAAATTTAGCAAAAAAAAAAACGACAAGTGGTGTGTTTTATGAAAAATTAAAAAAAAAAAGTGACAAGTGGCCTGACCTACAAAATCACCAACTCAGTATACCATTAATCGCCTTTTTATGTATTTTATCTCCGGCTTATGTGGTTTAAAGAGCTTATTGCAACTTTAATACATACATACATAACATTGCGCTCATAATCCCTGAATGGGTAGGCAGAGTCAAAGGGAAAGCAGGCCCTTTTATCCACATTCAACAAAAATATGCAACTTTAATAATAATAATAAATATCTCACAACACACTCATTGATCTGACTCCGTGGTAAGTAGCTTAAGCACTTGTGTTACGGATATCAGATTCAACAGTGGTATTACAAATATATACTTAAATATATTAGATATTAACCACCCAGACACAGAACAAACACAGTATTCATTACATGAATGTTTGTCCTGGGTGAGGATCGAACCCACTACTCTTGGCGCATAGGGCAGGGTGACTACTAAATGCGCCATCGAGCCAGTCAAACCTTGGACTCTGTCTACTCCTTTAAGGATTGCGGTCGTGATGTTGTATAATTGGTATGAATGATGTGTTGTGAATAAACATTATTAAATCGAATAGGTAGTTATTTCTATAAAGGAAAATCAAATTAGTAATTAGCAAATAGTTTAGTGTTGATTCAATTTAATGTTAACTGTGCTGAGTCATTGAAATTTCTGTTCCTTTTTTTACCAATAGCGGGGAAACAAATCAAGGACAAAAAAACTCAAGGCATTTCCGTTCTATCATAATTATCACGAAGTTCAATTTATAGCACGAATACACCATGATTAATTTAAAAGGTGCTCTTTTATATAGTGTGCGTATTGGCCATCAGCCGATCACGATCTCGCTAGAGGACGCGACACGTGTCGCCTCCCGCCTTGCGCCAGCGCGCCGCCGCCGCCCGGCTTCTCTCGGAGCGGGCGGCTTCAGTACAATCCTACGCACAATCATTTCAAACGCACATCAATTGTGTTTTGTATCTCGCATTCTCCGGTAAACTCGTTTATCTATGTAAGTGGAGTGCGGCTGCGCTGGACCAGACCCATTATGAATCATAGGTCGAGTTCAATGTAAATACATACCATAGGTTGTACGTATGCTTTCAATAAATGGATAACTTATTAGTTGGCCGTATAAGACAAGATAACCGGTTATTCGTAGTGGCAAGCTAGATAAGGCTCGGATCGGATACATACATATGTAGCCTTAGCCACAGGCTACCTGGACAGCTCTGGCAGGATGAGCTCGACGCATATATCGGGTTATTGGTGTAAGTACTGTGGGAAAAATGAAGCCTACTTAATTGGAACGAAAAAAAGAGTAGGTAGTTACAATGGCGATAGAAACCTGACTTTCTATTCGGGATAAAGTTTTTCTGTTGTTGACTTAGCTGGCTCTTTGAAGGTTTTGTTGAGGATTCATTATGCAGACAAGCACCTTAGGTCCTCGTCGTTGCAGATTGCGGATCCCCAGAGTTTGGTCTTCTGGTACTTTCAGACACCGAATGAAACGCTTTACCTTGACGCTGTCCTGCCATGCTGTACCAATTAGGCTCCAGAGTGGTTCTAGCATCTACCAATGCTAGAACCACTCTTCATCCACTTTTGGTTAAGCATTGGTAGTTCTAGCAACTACCAATGCTTAACCAATGAGGCTCCAGAGTGGTTCTAGCAACTACGCAAATCACCCACTGTGTGTGCAATAAATTACTGGAAATGTCGAAATATGCGGAACTCGCAATAGCGCTTTGTGGCCGGGAGCGGTGTTCGCGGAACCGGTCCGCGCGTCCTCCCGGCGCGCGGTCATGACGCGAACAGTGCTGTGCTACTGGTAATAACTTGATTGACATATGCACCAAACTGTTCGACATCTCTCCGCAGAACTCGACTAACATACTATCTTCTGCAAACATTGGTTAAGACTTCCGAATTGGCTAATTTGATTCACATGCCACCACGTCTGTAGAGTCAAAGGGGCACCTTGCTCTCATCTTAACCACATTCAGCCGAAAAATAATACTGAACTGGGCTAGATAGAAAATTGTGAAAACGTATTGGCATGTGGCTAGCTCGTCGCCTACGGAATTATCTCACACATATTATATACAAATAAATAAAATTGAAGAATAATTTTGACATTATAAACGTCTGTCTGTTTGTTTCTAAATCCTTATGAAATTCTGTAGTCCGTATTTGTACATTCATACATAACGTCATGCTCGTAATCTCCGAAAGGGAAGGCAGAGTCACATGGGCAGCAAGACCCTTTAACCACATTAAGCCAAAAATAAAACTGGGCTAAGTTAAATAGAAAATTGTTAATACGTAGTGACAAGTAGCTAGTTCGTCGCCTACTCATTCACACCATTATATATATCACTAGCTGTGTCCGCGGTTTTGCTCGCGTTTATGTTTTATGTTATATGGCCTATAGCCTTCCTCGATAAATGGGTAGCTAACACTGAAACATCTTTTCAAATCGGACCAGTAGTTCCTGAGATTAGCGCGTTCAAACAAACAAACTCTTAAAATTGATAATATTATTATATATTAGTCGCCTTTTACGACATTGTAGGAAAGGAACACAGTTGGCACATTCTTTGTAAGTCCCAGACCGATATGGAACTTCTTCCACTTCCACTTTCTGTTCGTTAATTCCAGCTAATCTCAAAAATGGTACCGATTTGGACAGGACTTCCACTAGCAGGTAGCTGATAGCGTAAGATGTAACGTAAAATATTTTTATTTTAGTAGCAGCACAAAATCAAAATCCGTAAATTCTGTAATGTGAACAAATAAATAATGTGCCACGTTGATTAGTGAGGTTACGAAGAATCGCGTTCGAAGGTGACGATGACACAATAATCATATAGACTTTTAAATCCGAATGACCTTAACCTCGCTATTATCTCTTGTTTAGATAAACCTTCATTGGAAGTGCTATGAATGTAATAACTATTTGAATACACCCTAAGATTATAGGCACATAGTATTTTGCCCATGGTTTTTGACCTATGCAGTCAACTACAATCTACATATATTATATTAAGTACTTACATGATAAGTTTGAGTTTCGGTTAGAAGGGTTGTAGCTGGTTGCTCTTACCCATATCCTCGGACAAATATTACTTACGCACATTACAGTACACGTCCGTAGCGCGCCTCTAACACTGTTTTGTATGTAGTTAGCAGGTACCTGTTTTGTAAAACCTAAATCGACCCAAGATGTGTTGAGGTGAGTGTGCTCTTGCTTTGTGCCTAGTTCTATTGCACTTTTTGACTAAAATATTAACCTTAATAACGTGACTAGAAAGTGGAGTCCAGTAGAATCGGTATTACACGGCAGTATGATGCGATCCATGTCGAATTTTTAATGTAGTGTTTGACAAGTTTAAACGCGCACCACTGAAAGACGGACGTTGCAGCCGCGCTTGCGCCACGCGCGTGTTGCAAATGTTGCACCGCAGGCGGTGAGGCAACCAGCTCGGGCTGCAGGCGCAGGCCGCACTTCTCGCCTTCGCAGTAATTGATGCGCAAACTATGGCCACGCGCAAAGTACTCACACCGAGTCACGTCTATTATCATCAATGCGAATTGTTTCGTAATCATAATTGACTTCGCACCTTACACGCCCAATCGCTTTGGCTATTGCAATGACGAATCGTAATCAAATTTCCAAACAATTTAAAAGGGTTTGTAAATGGCAAAATATTTGAAGTTATTTTAATCGTGTTTAACTATAGAGGTAGTGTAGTGATGAGATAGATAGATAGATTCTGATTTTTTCATTTTTACAGAAAAAGTTACCCGATATAGAGATGATGTGAATTCGCAATATGGTTTGTATATCTGAAATACAAAATTTATTTCAGGCATAACACATCAGTATACATTACAATGTGTGTATTTAGCAGTTTGCAGCATAATGCGTGCTCGAGCGCAGAGCTAGACATATCTAACAAACAGGTGGCGCGTGCGCGCGGGCTGGAGCCGCGGACGTCTGGAATTGCTTACTGGAAGCCTGACCTTAGCTCCATAACATTCATTAAATTTCACGTTATTTTTCATAACGCTGTTTAACATAAACCACGTCGTTTTTCGGTCCCCCATAAAGTACACACACTTATTTTTGTAAAAAGTATTAAAAGACGCGCACGGTTTTGTAACACTTCGTCCATTTACGTGAAATTGCTTCATCACGTTGTGCGGTAGTTACCTACGTGACGGTGGAGTGAATCTTTGGGCGCGAGGTCCGCGACGCGCACCGCGACCGCGCGCTGCCGCCTGGATATGCCACTTTTAATTTTACATACAGTCTTTACCGAATAGCTTAATTAATGGATTGTGTCATTTAACAATCAAATATAATTGCTTCCTTGCGCATTGCTTCTTTTCGTTGCTCATCACGTCGTAACAGTCAAACCTTTCGGTATGATCGCTACATCTTAGCTTTAATTTTTTATTTGTGAACTTTATTAATAACTTTGAAGAATCAGATTCCTCTTCGAAAATGAACATGTATTGACTCCATTGTTTAAAAAGGCACACCTGTTCTGGTAAATGTGCACGTAACGTGTGGCGGGGCGCGCCGGTCGCCGCGGGTCATCGCCGCCGCCGCGGTATGCGCCGCGCTACCGTTAGACGCCGTGACGTCACCGTCGCGCCTTCACGCTCGCCGGACGGCTCGGCCTGATATAGTTTCGTTTAGATGGATTGTCGCGGTGGCAAGGGGAACGTCCGCATTAAACTGATATCGAAATTAGTTAAGTCAAGCACACCGCTCAGAGGAGCGAGGAGGCCGAGTAGGCAACGCGACTACGCGACCGAACACCACGTGTCGTGTGATGTTCCGCATAGCAACTTCACGACACTTACCTAGTAAACATCATTTCAGTTTCTCTTGTTAGTAAACAACCGTCCGCAAACGTCAAAGCATTACCTACTGTCTTAGTAGCTGTTTACTTGACCGTTCAAGCATGACATGCTAACTAATATTATAAATACGAAAGTGAATTTACTTTCGCGCCTTAACCGCTGAACCGAAACATTCAACTTATATTTATTTAATTTTACATACATGTTGTTAGGGGTGGTACCAGTGGCTACAATAGGGTGCCTTTCAGTCAGAGTACTTTTTCGGAAAGAACAGAAAATAACCTGTTGACGGTGGACCGATATCAGTAAACGTGTTGACAAATCTGCATTTAAGCACGGACTAGGAAAAAAGATGGACTCCGCGCCACTAACTACACGTTTGGGCCTTACCGGTGGTCCAAATGACATTTCCTTACATCACACTTAAACATTAGTGTTTTTAATGACAGCTCCTGTCAGTTGCCGGAGCGACCACACGGTTATGTTACACACCTTAACAGTTCCAACTTATGTGCCTCCTACGTCGTTACATATTTTTTTAAGTACGATTACGATCATTGGCGTGTATTATGTTATTTGTAGATACTATTCAATGATTGTTATTGTATTAATGACGTAGTGTACAAGGGGCAGAAGCGATCGTATCGATAACACTTATTTGCCCAAGCGAAGGCCCCAATGGAGGCTGTACGGCTGCTTTATGAAAAGAATATGGGAAGGTCGGGTCGCGGGGCGTGCGCGCCCCGGCCTCGCGGCGCATCGGGCGTCCGGGCTAATTGCGTTCGCTTGTAATTATGTGTGACCACGCGAATGCGTCAACAACAGACAGCTTGACGATCACCCTTGTTTGAACTAAATGCTGTAGTTCTTATGCGTTGTTTATTTATGTAAAAAGATGCCAATATAACAAATAAGTACACATTAGCTGTCTGTCTTGAATTCGCTCGGCGTATATTTTGGAATCCGCCAGCGACACCACTTACCGGATCCAATTATAAAGCTAAATCATCCAGACACCATTGAAATATACAGAAAAAAAATAATTATATGTGACGGCAGAAGTGTACCCATGATGCTATCTGCCACAGTCACTGACATCTATGAAATATTTACTTTACCACACATTTAGTGAATCAAATAACTATGCGATTTGCATCATATCGCTAGCACTCATCTCGTTTAAAGATATGATTGCATTTAACGAGCGATATTTCATACATTGTATGGGCCATTGTCGCTGATGGTTAATGGTGTTGTAAATTAACTCTCTGTGTGTGTTGCCTTTAATGACGAACCTTGATTTTATCCAATATTAGTTTTATTATGTAACGTTGCTAGATTGCAACTCACGATATTATTGTTGTTGATATAATTTTGGTTCATTCAATATTATACAAATCAAAGATATGATTATATCCATAGAAAATAAGGTTATAGAAGATCACGAAACATTTTTTCCGTCATTCGGTTACAAAATGATGCCGCGTAGATATGTGTGTCACACATGCAATAGCGTTTTGACAGCTATCAAAGAATCTGCTAAATTTATTGAGTAGTTGCCGATATCTATAGTGATTTAATAAAAGACAGCAGTCAGTTTATGATGGATAACGAGCCCCTGAGAGCAATAACAGCTCCGATTGGCCGTCGCGCGTATCTCGCATCGAGCGAGCGCAGGCGTTCCCACGGGCCGCGCCGGCGCCGGCGCGCGCACAATGCTAATAGCTGCGATGGCGAACATCGCTGCCGGCGCCACCTGACTACGGAGCGAGGAATATCACAATTGCTCTTTCGACATCCACCCTATATCTACCGTCGGTTTTCGGCGCAATAAATATATAACTAACTAAACTTTACGCCACTTTCCTCGCGGGGTAGGCAGATCCTTAAACACCTCACTCGCCTCTCTAATATTTATGATCCTTTTCATACAAGCTCTACGGTTTTTATGACTCTTAACATCACCTTCTGTTAATACACTACCAATCCAGTCGTGGTAGGTGAGCCTGGGCCTTCCGCGACTCCTACATCCTTCCACTTTCGCATTGTATATCATTTTAGTCAATCTTTCGCCATCCATTCTTTCCACATGTCCGAACCACCGGAGCATGCCTCTTCTTACCTTGACTCCGACGCTGTCTTTGAGACCGACTCTCTTTCTTACATCATCATTCCGAACGCAGTCTGTGAGCGATACACCGCAGATTTTCCGCAGCGCACGCATTTTGACCGCGTTTATTCTACTTTCATGCTCTTTCT
>OX596222.1:12190143-12206760 GCA_951394215.1 Glyphodes perspectalis | reverse complement strand
CGACTCGAGGCCGGCGCGCGCCGCCCACGCGCGCGTCGCGCCCACCAGCGCGCAGCACGCAGCACACAGCGCTCACTCACCCGGCGGCGTGCGTGAGCGCACGCGCGCGCGGCTGCAGCTCGCTCGCGACGCACTCCAGCGACTCGAGGCCGGCGCGCGCCGCCCACGCGCGCGTCGCGCCCACCAGCGCGCAGCACGCAGCACACAGCGCTCACTCACCCGGCGGCGTGCGTGAGCGCACGCGCGCGCGGCTGCAGCTCGCTCGCGACGCACTCCAGCGACTCGAGGCCGGCGCGCGCCGCCCACGCGCGCGTCGCGCCCACCAGCGCGCAGCACGCAGCACACAGCGCTCACTCACCCGGCGGCGTGCGTGAGCGCACGCGCGCGCGGCTGCAGCTCGCTCGCGACGCACTCCAGCGACTCGAGGCCGGCGCGCGCCGCCCACGCGCGCGTCGCGCCCACCAGCGCGCAGCACGCAGCACACAGCGCTCACTCACCCGGCGGCGTGCGTGAGCGCACGCGCGCGCGGCTGCAGCTCGCTCGCGACGCACTCCAGCGACTCGAGGCCGGCGCGCGCCGCCCACGCGCGCGTCGCGCCCACCAGCGCGCGCCCCACGCCGCGACGCTGCCACCTAATCATTTTCAATACAATTATACAGTTTATATTTTTTAATCTCCATAAATTATGGTAATAGACTCTAAATATCGAATTACTGTATTCATAAAGTTCATAAGTACGATCTACGTAGGTTAGAAAATATGCAATGACGAATTACCTTATCACGAATGTTTATCATACCGATGTACGGAATCTCGAAAATTTGCTATGCCGAATTACTTTGTACCGATTGTTTGCGATCGCGATGTATGTCAGTCAGAAAAATACTATTTAATTATAACTAGGTAGGTATAAGTAAAAAAACGGTTACGTCAATATAAAATATGATATTTAATTGATATTTTAACATTAAATAACACTTTTTTCTACTTTTTTCATGGTAAACGTAATATAACACAACATAAAGCCTTCAATGATTCCAAAATAAAAAATATATTTTTTTTTTTCATAAAAAAAAATATAATTTTTATTTATATTATATTTAATATTAATTTTAATTTTTTTTTTAAATAAAAAATATATATATTTTTTTTTTCATAAAAAAAATTAAAATGGTTTGACAATAACAAACATGATATTATTTATAGATATGAACATAAAATAACACTGTTCTCAACTCTTCAAAACACAATATACAAATCACAGTATGAAAGCTTTAATGATTAAAAAATAATAAAAAATCCGTGACAAAAATTAAATTTCCAAGTTTAAAATATGTGCCTTTTAATAATACTCCTTTAAAGTAATATTTTATTTTTTTTATATATGTTCTTTAAATAATCTTCTATTAAAGTACAGAGCAACTTCTTTTTTTTATTCTTGCTTAACAGCAAGGATAAAAAAATGATTATCTCTGTTTCCAAACATGTATTTTTTTGCTCTTTAATTAATTCTTGTAAAGTTTTGTTTTTTTTTATTCCTTTTTCTATTTAACAAATTATTCCAATGATTGTGCCAATATTCTATGGCATTTTGCGTTGTTGGTATCTTTGCGTTTATGCAATCTAAAACAGACTACATATGAGGTGGCAATCTCGGAGGTAATCTTTTTAGCTGAAATGTGCGTATTCTATAAATAAGTATATATATATTAGAATTATATGTATAGAATTGACTTCAAAACTACTTCAAAATTATAAGTATTAAAATACTTATTACTTTGGCCTAAGTAAATTTATTTTATACATACTTTTATTAGTTTCCTTTTTGAAGTGCATAATAAAATGTATCAAATAGTACGCGCCTAATAAATAGGCTCTTTGACTAATTTCTGAAAACCATCACACTATATTAAATGATGTATGAGGATTCTAGAAATAACATTTATTTAAATTTTTGTTAAGTATTTCATATAAAAAATTATATTTAAAAATACACTGATTATTTGAGCTGTCAAAACGCCTACTTCGGCAAAATGGCGTCGAGTGACGTCACACGTTAGTACGAAGACATTGGAAGAAGGTAGAATCGTTCTCATTCGTTGGTTTATATAAGTTTTTACCTGTAATTTGATAGAAAAAAAAATAGCTCTAAAGGGTGCGCAGTGCCAGAGTGTAAAAGTAGGGATTATAGTGGTTTAACGAAAATTCCGATCGAAAGTTTCCGCTGTCTGATTTTACAAAATCATTTACCATGATTATACAAGTGAAGTGATACAAATAATGTACAATGATAGACTTAAAAATTGTAAGAAAACGAGGAACTCGAGCGTAAAGCAATGGCAGAACTGGTTGTTCACAGACGTGCGACGTCACAATCCATTCAGCCAATCACAACGGTTTACGGTCACGTGCCTCGTAATTAAAATAAATTAATTTTATTTTGGGTTTTTTGGTGACAATATTCAATATTTTTTATATTTATTAATGGAAATCGCTGTTAAAATTCGTCAGAAACGCGGATGGCAAAAAATAACTCATTATTTTTCATACTGTCAAATAGCCTATTGTAACTAGCTATTTTACAACATAATGGTTGAATTACTCATATCGTCAGATCGTAATTTAGACATTATTTTCCTTCTTAGTCATTATAATTTTTAAGCAAAAAATAAAATTCAGTCAAATTGAGAACCTCTTCCTTTCTTTTGAAGTCGGTTAAAAAAAACCGACTTCAAAAAGGAAACCACATATGTCGACTGTTTTAAATAGCATAAACGCAAACATGCCAACAACACAAAATGCCATAGAACATTGGCACAATCATTGAAACAGTTTGTTAAATAAAAAAAATAAAAAAAAATTACAAGAATTAATTAAATAGATTACATCAAAAAAGAAAATATTACTTTAAAGGAGTATTTAAGTGGCATATATTTAAAAAACTTGAAAAATGTTTGTCACTGATTATTTTTTATTTTTTAATCATTTATTTTTTAAGCTTTTATACTGTGTTTTGTATATTGGAGATAATAAAATATAATAATTTTGGAGAGTTGAGAACAGTGTTATTGTATGTTCATATCTATAATATCATGTTTGTTATTGCCAAACTATTTAAAAAAAAAAAAAAAAAAATTATTTTGGAATCATTGAAGGCTTTATGTTGTGTTATATTACGTTTACCATGAAAAAAGTAGAAAAAAGTGTTATTTAATGTTAAAATATCAATTAAATATCATATTTTATATTGACGTAACCGTTTTTTACTTATACCTGCCTAGTTATAATTAAATAGTATTTTTCTGACTGACATACATCGCGATCGCAAACAATCGGTACAAAGTAATTCGGCATAGCAAATTTTCGAGATTCCGTACATCAGTATGATAAACATTCGTGATAAGGTAATTCGTCATTGCATACTTTCTAACCTACGTAAATCGTACTTATGAACTTTATGAATACAGTAATTCGATATTTAGAGTTTCGACATTCAGTAGTACAGTCTGAGTTTTTACAGGAGGTAAAGTCGCAAAATATAAAAATCATATATTGGCAATTTCAAAATAATATGAACAGAGTGAATTAGAGTACTAACTCGGGATGTACGGCGAGCGCGTGCATCCAGCCGCTCTGGCGCGGGCCCCAGAACTCCGACAGGCTCACGGTGCCCACCACCTGAGAGCAGGCACATGACGCATTTAACTGCATTGTGTTATTTCCAACGTATTTTTTAAGAGCTGGCACAAAAATTGGTTGATTGCTGTCAACTTTCTTATTAAAGTCTGTTTCACCTAAGAAGATTCCTGTGACAGGTGTCAATACTCCTATTCATGCATCATACTTTTTACGACTCAAATTATTCGGTTTTAAACATATTTGACTTTATACACTAACAACATTGCAAAAAATAATTAATAATCTAAATTTATTAATGTAAATACAATTTTCTTCATAAGATTATTATTAATTTAAATTTAGAAAAAATATTGTATGAATTGCAAACTACGGGAATCGGAAAGTTGGACTGGGTTAGATAGAAAATTGTGAAAATGTAGTGACAAGTGGTCAGCTTGTCAGCTACACAATCACATATCCAGAACCCTATACATATATCATCATTAGTCGTCATTTATGACATGCTAGGCAGGGTACAAATTACTTTACAATTTTTTAAATTATACTCTTACTTTATTGAACTCACCTTTGTGGAATAAATTTCTTGATTACTGTCCATTTTTTGTAACTCAGTCTCGTGCAAGATGCGTGGAGTTGCCGTTGTAGGGTCAAGCAGCAATGGGCCCCGCAGCTCTGCCACAAACCCCACCAATTCTTTGCACATGTTCTGAAATATAACCAAGGCATTAATTCACACCCGTTAACTATTGCAAACTTGAAGCCACTTCTATTGCTTTATTAATCTGACTGTTAAACACTGACTAATGTAAAATTATTAATATTAAAATAAATATATTTTTAATTTCTTTTGTAATACTCTACACGAAGAACTACTAAACTCAATAAGCTGAAATTTGATATTCATATTTGATCAAAATCAAAATCAATAATTTTTATACCAAAAGTGTGTTGCCATGGAATAATAGTCTGAGGTCTTAGCAGGCTAAAGCTATAAAGATAGTAAATAAAAGGTACCTGGACATGTTTATCAGCGAGCACAGCGTGTGCGATGTGCACAGCGAGCGCGAGCGCGGCGGCGGCCGCCGGCAGCAGCAGCGCGCAGCCGCGCACAGACACGCCGCAGAAGATGAACAGCACTGCGCCGCCCAGCACGCACAGCTGCAGCGTCAACTACACACACATTCATTATCATTTTTCTGCTGTAAATCATTATAACATAGTACAACTATCTTATTCCAAACATAAGTGCATTATAATTGTTTTAACATAATGTGTTAATAATACATCATGAAAGGCTACAAAATAGTGAAATACATTTGTATGTTATTATTTAGATTCATATTTTATATAATTTAAATATTTCATCATATAATTTATAATATAAGAATCCTATACAGGGCTGCCATCCGTCTGGGATTCCTCAGATTTGTCCTAGTTTGAAGGGCGCCCGGGGCTATACGGCAGGGGTTTTTAAAAATTATTTTTGCTACCATATTACCTCAGAAATAGAGTGTAATCTTTTTAAAAATGCCATTTATTTAAAAGCTGTATAAATAAATAAAAAATAAAGCAATATATTTTTTTTGAATTTTTTTTTTCAGACGTGTCCGGGGAAAAATCCCTTCGTAATATAAAGTGTATGTTTAGTTACTTCAATACATGAAACCGTGTATGTTTATTTTATATTTGACTCCAATTCCATCTTGATTATAAATCTATGACTAATTCGGTAATCGGTGGAACAGTATCGTGTATTTGTATACCTGTAGATTAGCATTATAGAAGTTTCCCTGCTATGATGCCGTACCTATGGCGGAACTAGTAAACATTTACGACAGCAGATATCGGTTACCTCCTGGAAGAAGAACAGTATAAATGCATCTTTTGTGTACGAGGCGAACCCGCGCCGCACCAGTTCGGCGCGCGCGGGGCGGTCGCCGGCACGCGCCTCCCGCACCACGATCTCGCACGACATCACTCACTTTAACTTCAACTCCTTCAATCTATCATAGGAAACTCTCTTGATAGACTCATATTATCACCGGGTTTCACAACAAACAATTCTTCTTGTTTGACACTTCTTGACAGCTGGTGTCTGATGTGATGTCAGTTATTTGAAAAAAAAAAAACGACCCGTTCCATAACAAGTAAAGATTACAATAATCGCATTAGTAACATTGCAGTGATATTGAAAATATTTCTTTGATGAACTCAAAACTTATGTCAATAACTAGAAAATTCTACGTCTTCATAATGTTCTTCATAGCATTTAACATAATTCGGATAAAGTTTGTCCGATACTTTTGACTTTAAAGTGGATATATAAGGATCTATGTCTTTGGCGACTATTTAAAAAAAAGATTGTTAACCGCGAATATTTAATAAAGTATGTCGTCGGCTTCACCCACCAGTGCGAACCACAGACGAGTAAATGTATGTGCGAACTACGTACGCGCTCGCACTAAAAGTGGAAGTACCTACTTCCGCCGAGCTAGGTGTAGCTTGCTCGGGGACCTGGATCCGACTAACCGTCTCGGTATATTGGCGGCGCGCTCCGGATCGCCGGTTACCAATATTTTGATTTGGTAACGTTTATTATTATTCAACTTATGATCGGCTTGGTACTAGTGCAGCAGTGGTGGCAGAATGGTGAGGACAGGCGCGACATATCACAAGCACGTATCTCTGGGGTCTTTCAAATTTAGGTAAGTATTTATGTATAGTATTCATACCACTAAGTCGACGGTGAGGGACAAAATCGTGATGATTCCACGTGTATATTCAAACGACTGTCGATGTGTAACCATTAACCAAAAATTGTCTGGTTCCCCTGTCTAAGGGTTCCAAAGATTAGGTACATCAGCAGTCATTGCAATGTTATTAACAAAGTCGCTAAATCCAGGATTTAGTCCACTATTGATGGGCTAGGCAGATTTTGACTGAGCACGACAGTTACTACATTCATCATCATCATTCAACATCATCATAACGCACCGGGACCACCCGGTGCGTTATTTATTTATTTATTTATTAGAAAACCAACAGCGTTACAGAAAAAAAAAATTACAGTAGAGCTTATTGTCTAGTATGGCGAATAACAGGTTTCCCTATGTTTACTTAAAGTATAATACAACGCGAGGTAATTTAGAATAAACACAAACTTTGCTCATTAAATCAACTAAAGTCTAAATTAAACATCTTAATGTTAAGTCTTAATATTATCATACCTTATTAAAGGATATATTGATCGATCTATACCTATTTATGTATGAAAATGTAACACCTGAACATTCCTTAAAAAGATGCAACTACTACTACCAAGCTACCACCAATATACCTAAAAAGCCAAGGGTGTTTCGTCACATAGGGGTATAATGTTGCCGACTTATCAAAACATAATATTATGTTCTCAAAACTTACCCCAGTTAGCAAAACAGCAAAAAAGTACTTTTAGATTACAAATAAGGTACACAAACGTAATTTACATTATACCTAGTAAAGGCTATTTACCTATTATTAATTTAGTTAAATTGGAACGAAGTATAAGTATAACGTCAGAATAGGGTAAGGAGCAAGGGCTAGGTGATAATTAATTGTTGTAGCTAACTACAAAGAGAAACAAAAAGGTAAACTATCATGATTAACAAGAAGCTTATTCATATTATTATATTAAATAAGGTTTCCGAAATATGCACCAAGAATAGATGATCGGACGCTAAATTTTATCTATGCTATCCAAAAGACACAATACGAAAAATCGAACATCAGAGCGTAGCCTATTGTACAGTGCTGATTAGATACATACGATTACTATTAATCTCATGTTACTAAAATTATTCATTCAAGAGAACGAGAACATTAAAGAAAACCAGAACCCACACTAATCGCTAGACTTATTTTTATCTTTTATTCGTTTTATGATCATGTTTTTAAATGTGTTTTTAGAATAGTTAAAAATATCAATGTCGCTAAATTCCAGATTGTAGGTGCGTGCGATACGTGAGAGAACAGAGTTGGCAGAGTAATTAGTTGAGTGTCGAGAGACATGGAGCAGTGGCGTGTGCCGAGTGCGACGCACCGGGGCACAGAATGCCATGCTGGCTAGTAGACCAGGGCAGTCCAACTGCCCGTTAAGAATATCGTATAAAAAAGTCATGTCCAGCATGACGCGCCTCTCCTCGAGGGTTAGTAGCCCGTGACGCCGACAGTCATCCAGATAGGATCCCGGGCTTAAACGCAGGCGGAAGTTAAGATGCTTGATGAATTTAACTTGGATCCGTTCCAAACGATTATTGTGAGTTTTATATTGCGGTGACCAAATTTGACTGGCATATTCAAGGATGCTGCGAACATATGCACAATAAACTGACTTAATTGCACTAATGTCACTAAAGGGTTTGCACGTTCGTAAAACAAAACCTAAATTTTTAAAAGCTTTCCCTACAATATTGTCTATATGATTACTCAATGTTAGTTTGGTATCAAGAGTCACACCAAGATCGCGAATTACCTTTACCCTATTTATTGAAAGGTTATTAAGTGAATATGTGAACTCTATTGGACCATTTTTGCGCGTGAATGTAATGCATTGACATTTTTCTATGTTTATACTAATGTTATTATTAGATGATGTTTCACCATATTCACTATTTTCCGTCTAATCCGACAACATTTTCGACTAAATGTGGTTTAAGGAGCTAATTGCTTCTTAGACTTTGCCCATCCCTTCGGGGATTGCGGACGTTATGATATATATATGTATAAACGAGATTAGTGGCGTGGTTATTAAAACAATAAATGACGCATAATTGCAGACATTTAGACTAGGTACATATATATTTTAACTTCTGAATATACGTACCTACCTACATATTTATAAAGTGCCTTAGTACGAGAAATAATGTAATCGAAAGACGGTTACCCGTGCTTTCCAGGTGGTGAGGAGAGCGGCTCGTGCGGGCGGCGCGCGCGGACAGGGTCGGGCAGCGCTGTGGCGACACGCTGTGCTTCACCGAGCTGGTCGGCGCATAGCCAGCTACTTTATCAGCAAGTGACATACGGTATAATTTATTTCCATGTTCCCACGATAACGGGAGATACGTGGATGCATGCAACCGCACGGCGATGCTAGTTGTGAGATAAATAACAAATTTTCTCAATACTTTTATCACAATGTTCCAATGAACTAACTCAACATCATTTCTGGAAAATGCGGTATAGGGGCGCCACTTACGCGTCCGGGTATCGCGAGTGTAATGATATCTATGTATGTATGTAGGTATGTAAATAACAGACTTACCTAAGAGTGCTGCGTAACATTCACGAAGAATACAACTAGGTACTAAGTACCTATCTGCGGTGTTATTCGTTAAGCGAGAAGTTAAGTTAAGTTCATTTGGACGGCTCTCGCGACACTGAAGACCCGCGGGTTCGATTCCTGTGAAAGGCAAAAGTTCGGTTGACGCGAACGGACATTCAGAAAGTTAATCTGAACAATAAATTAATTAATGTTACTTTTATAGTAATGAAATAACCTAATAACGAATTACCTTCTTTTTTATTTATTGCATAAGTACGTACCTACCAGTTAAAAACATTGTTGTGTTTATTCGACTTATTGTAAGTACTTGTATATTTTTGTTAGTTCTGTTACTGTTTTATGACCCGCACCAAAAGTTAATTGTTTATTTAATCTATATGTTATTTAGGACCTCTTTCGTATTGTTGCACAGAGCCGCGGGAGCGATGAGGTCTCGTGCCGGCTGCGAGGCGCGCCCCACACCTCAGAGCAAGCAACTAAGTGAGCTTAGGTACCTACTCCTTGGGTTAGCCAGGCCTGGAATATTTTTGATGGATATTATTAACTAATTAATCAGCAATTGAAATAATCATAAAGACAACAAATTTCCGTTAATCACCTTATAATTGTTATGTTTTGTCCCAAATTAGCTAAAGTTTCATCCCAATGTTTTCCGTTATGATGATGAAACAGAAGATAATGATGTCATGTTAAACGAGTGTCTCGTCACGTTCCAGGTGGCCGGCAGGAGCCGGGCAGGAGGCGGCGGGAGGCGGCGGGAGGCGGCAGAACCTACGGACGATGTCATGGGATTCGATTCCCGCTCTGTAAACAATATATTTATGAGTACTGGTCAATTATGTAGGTATTAGGTAGTCTCATATCTACGAGTAAGTGTTAGTCTCATGTAATAGATCCTTATAATGTTGGTAACTCGCGTCTTCAAGCTACATATACCTACATACAGTGTAGGTACCTACGTTGAGCTGATGACAAATAAGTTGCGCACTGATGTTAACAAAATCCGTGGTCAACACCGGCCCACAAAGACCCAGACCGAGTCAGCACGTTACACGCCTGAGCCAGCACGAGGCGCGTCCGGGCGGGCGGCGCGTCGCCCCGCACCTACTAGCGGGGCGGGCATGTGTCATTACGCGTCAATCACTGTATTTACCTATTATTTATTAATTAATTCAAATTCAAAATCTCTTTATTTATATAGGCTTCAAAAAAGCACTTTTAAATAGTCAATTTATAAGAACCACCGGTTCGGAAGGTAGAATCTATCGAGAAGAAACCGGCAAGAAACTCGATAGTTACTCTTTTAAATGCAAAGATTTACAATTTCGTGCTTAATATTCTATAGGTACTTATTAGGTAACAACGCTGCAGGTGAACACTTCATTATGAAGTTAAACATAAATGCTTATCATTTAGGAAGTCTTCAAACTTATAATAGCCCTTATTCATTAAGAACGCTTTAATGCACAATTTGAACTTATGTGAAGGTAATGCTAGTAGACTTTCTGGAAGTTTATTAAATAATTTAAATAAGATTATATTATTAGGTGTAAGTATTAATAACATTTGAGACATGAACAGGAGAAGGTGACGTGTCGCATTGTCACTCGCGAGTGCGCTAGTCATTATCAATGTTTGAATACATGTTTGTGTAAGTACCTACGTAGGTACATCGAGGAAATCCTTCTTGAATAAATGCAAACTAAGTGTTTTGAAATATCTGAAAATAAATATAAATATATTTGAAAAAGACAAACTTACATCCAACTTCCTCTAATCTATACTTATAATAAATCTGTAGAGAGGTCAGTTCTGTACATAAAATATATTTTCAAAATAACTATCAGGGGGTGATTAGTGATCGATACTGATGCCAAAAATGCAATCAGTAAAATTTTTGTCTGTCTGTCTGTCTGTCTGTCTGTCTGTCTGTCTGTTCCTTATAGAAACAAAAACTACTCGACGGATTTTAACGAAACTTGGTACAATTATTCTTCATACTCCTGGGCAGGTTATAGTATACTTTTCATCACGCTACAATCAATAGGAGCAGAGTAGTGAAGGGAAATGTTGAGAAAACGGGAGAAGTTACTCCATTTTTTAAAGTCTAGTTTTTATAAGTCTTTATAATATTAACCATAAACGCGGGTGACACCGCTGGCACAGCTAGTTTATAATATTGTAACACATCAGCTTCATTAATTCATGTTTTGTTTTTTTTTATTATAAAACATCATTAGAAAATTACTTTGATAATTTATTTATTTGTTTTTTACTTTAAACCTGATAATCAGAATAATATTAACGTTTACTTACTTAACTATGTTAAATAAGTTATAATCTAAAGTACGGCGACGTTCGCTGTGTATCTACTACTTAATTTAATTTAGCCGTTTTAGTCGCTTATTTATTTTAAATATTATTTTATGAATTAAAATGTTTATTTTAATTAATAACGCTGCATAATGTTTGCGCCTGTAAAGTAACGCACTGAACACTTGCAGCGATCAGAACCGACACCAGCTGCAGATGTTTGTGTCAATGTTGTCGTACCGTTCGTGTAACAGTAATTTCTTCTATAGGTATGAATTTGAATTATTTATTAGATCCTATTTGATGTGCTAGAGGGAGAGTATGTTTGATTTCTATATGAATTAATTACCGGAGTAACGAATGTATGCAAGTACATCTGTCTCGTATCGACGTACTTGCGCACGCACACGTACAGTTTCTATGTAAGTGAACTACTCAATTGTACTTTGAGAGCGCTTTTGTACGCGGGTTGAAGTGTGCTATACAAACAAATAATACCCTGTTGTAGTATACTTAGCGGAACTTTAATATGTTTAATATGCTGCATGCCTGCTTGCATGCTGCATGTCTGCCTTTAGGTAAGGAAAGAAAGGAAACTCAAACAATTTAAATGTATTTTTTTATTTAATCAATGTATATTATTGATTACATTAAATGAATATTAGAGTAAATACATATTAGTTAAGATGTTTATTATAGAAAATGTACATAAGAGCAAATAAAATTAGGTAAAATGGAATTATAACAATAAGTCGTTATATCAATTGATCATTATATTTTAAAAAAATGTGTAAAATGGGATTAGGTCAAGTAATCATGAGTGTTTTTATAATTATATCAAATATTACACACCCCACGCAGGCGCAGGTGTACTGTACACGTGCGTAATGTATCTATGGGATAATTGACACTATTATCAACGGTGTGTCGTTGTTTGTGCTGAAAAACACCGTACTTTATATGAATGATGGTAATCAGGGTCGTTGCGTGTTTCAGCATCCGCTAATATTGTGAAATATGCTTCAGCAACCACCCTGATGGTTATTAAATATTTGATGTGTATGTACCGGTATATAATACACTTATAAAGATTTGTTTATTAATTAATTAATTTAAGCGATGTAAGATGGATATGGTTGAAATGGTTATGTTATTTAAAAGCATGTCAAGTTTTGACGGTCACGATGGCGTGTTCGACCGGTACTCGTGTTTGTTCAGTGTCTGTTTGTTTAAATGTAGATTGTTGGTTCTGATATTTGTAACAAAAGCACTCTTCATTTCTAAATAAGATCAATATACGTATGTAATGTTGTTAGATATAATATTAATGACAAATATGTGTGATGTTTATAATTAACTGTAATATTATTGTAAAATGTTTCATTTTTTTTTCATATGAAAGAAATATTTTAGGTAGGCGATGTTTTGTACTAATTATAGTATTCTATTGATATCATAATGAATTATAAATGTGGCCATTGAGTATTAACATGATAATGAATTAAATGTGGTAAATGTATGAAGTGAATTTGTTTTATTGTGAGGAGTGTGTGGTGGTGGCGCACGCGCCGGGCGGGCTACATAAGTACTGCTCACCAGCACGTATAAAAAATTCGACGGGCCCGCAGGGCTGCGCTCCGCGCAGCCCTGCGGGCGCTCGGTTAGGTTCGGTTTTTCGGTTAACCTAACCTAGGTTAACCTAACTATGGTTAGGTTAGGTTCGGTTTTTCGGTTAACCTAACCTAGGTTAACCTAACTATGGTTAGGTTAGGTTCGGTTTTTCGGTTAACCTAACCTAGGTTAACCTAACTATGGTTAGGTTAGGTTCGGTTTTTCGGTTAACCTAACCTAGGTTAACCTAACTATGGTTAGGTTAGGTTCGGTTTTTCGGTTAACCTAACCTAGGTTAACCTAACTATGGTTAGGTTAGGTTCGGTTTTTCGGTTAACCTAACCTAGGTTAACCTAACTATGGTTAGGTTAGGTTCGGTTTTTCGGTTAACCTAACCTAGGTTAACCTAACTATGGTTAGGTTAGGTTCGGTTTTTCGGTTAACCTAACCTAGGTTAACCTAACTATGGTTAGGTTAGGTTCGGTTTTTCGGTTAACCTAACCTAGGTTAACCTAACTATGGTTAGGTTAGGTTCGGTTTTTCGGTTAACCTAACCTAGGTTAACCTAACTATGGTTAGGTTAGGTTCGGTTTTTCGGTTAACCTAACCTAGGTTAACCTAACTATGGTTAGGTTAGGTTCGGTTTTTCGGTTAACCTAACCTAGGTTAACCTAACTATGGTTAGGTTAGGTTCGGTTTTTCGGTTAACCTAACCTAGGTTAACCTAACTATGGTTAGGTTAGGTTCGGTTTTTCGGTTAACCTAACCTAGGTTAACCTAACTATGGTTAGGTTAGGTTCGGTTTTTCGGTTAACCTAACCTAGGTTAACCTAACTATGGTTAGGTTAGGTTCGGTTTTTCGGTTAACCTAACCTAGGTTAACCTAACTATGGTTAGGTTAGGTTCGGTTTTTCGGTTAACCTAACCTAGGTTAACCTAACTATGGTTAGGTTAGGTTCGGTTTTTCGGTTAACCTAACCTAGGTTAACCTAACTATGGTTAGGTTAGGTTCGGTTTTTCGGTTAACCTAACCTAGGTTAACCTAACTATGGTTAGGTTAGGTTCGGTTTTTCGGTTAACCTAACCTAGGTTAACCTAACTATGGTTAGGTTAGGTTCGGTTTTTCGGTTAACCTAACCTAGGTTAACCTAACTATGGTTAGGTTAGGTTCGGTTTTTCGGTTAACCTAACCTAGGTTAACCTAACTATGGTTAGGTTAGGTTCGGTTTTTCGGTTAACCTAACCTAGGTTAACCTAACTATGGTTAGGTTAGGTTCGGTTTTTCGGTTAACCTAACCTAGGTTAACCTAACTATGGTTAGGTTAGGTTCGGTTTTTCGGTTAACCTAACCTAGGTTAACCTAACTATGGTTAGGTTAGGTTCGGTTTTTCGGTTAACCTAACCTAGGTTAACCTAACTATGGTTAGGTTAGGTTCGGTTTTTCGGTTAACCTAACCTAGGTTAACCTAACTATGGTTAGGTTAGGTTCGGTTTTTCGGTTAACCTAACCTAGGTTAACCTAACTATGGTTAGGTTAGGTTCGGTTTTTCGGTTAACCTAACCTAGGTTAACCTAACTATGGTTAGGTTAGGTTCGGTTTTTCGGTTAACCTAACCTAGGTTAACCTAACTATGGTTAGGTTAGGTTCGGTTTTTCGGTTAACCTAACCTAGGTTAACCTAACTATGGTTAGGTTAGGTTCGGTTTTTCGGTTAACCTAACCTAGGTTAACCTAACTATGGTTAGGTTAGGTTCGGTTTTTCGGTTAACCTAACCTAGGTTAACCTAACTATGGTTAGGTTAGGTTCGGTTTTTCGGTTAACCTAACCTAGGTTAACCTAACTATGGTTAGGTTAGGTTCGGTTTTTCGGTTAACCTAACCTAGGTTAACCTAACTATGGTTAGGTTAGGTTCGGTTTTTCGGTTAACCTAACCTAGGTTAACCTAACTATGGTTAGGTTAGGTTCGGTTTTTCGGTTAACCTAACCTAGGTTAACCTAACTATGGTTAGGTTAGGTTCGGTTTTTCGGTTAACCTAACCTAGGTTAACCTAACTATGGTTAGGTTAGGTTCGGTTTTTCGGTTAACCTAACCTAGGTTAACCTAACTATGGTTAGGTTAGGTTCGGTTTTTCGGTTAACCTAACCTAGGTTAACCTAACTATGGTTAGGTTAGGTTCGGTTTTTCGGTTAACCTAACCTAGGTTAACCTAACTATGGTTAGGTTAGGTTCGGTTTTTCGGTTAACCTAACCTAGGTTAACCTAACTATGGTTAGGTTAGGTTCGGTTTTTCGGTTAACCTAACCTAGGTTAACCTAACTATGGTTAGGTTAGGTTCGGTTTTTCGGTTAACCTAACCTAGGTTAACCTAACTATGGTTAGGTTAGGTTCGGTTTTTCGGTTAACCTAACCTAGGTTAACCTAACTATGGTTAGGTTAGGTTCGGTTTTTCGGTTAACCTAACCTAGGTTAACCTAACTATGGTTAGGTTAGGTTCGGTTTTTCGGTTAACCTAACCTAGGTTAACCTAACTATGGTTAGGTTAGGTTCGGTTTTTCGGTTAACCTAACCTAGGTTAACCTAACTATGGTTAGGTTAGGTTCGGTTTTTCGGTTAACCTAACCTAGGTTAACCTAACTATGGTTAGGTTAGGTTCGGTTTTTCGGTTAACCTAACCTAGGTTAACCTAACTATGGTTAGGTTAGGTTCGGTTTTTCGGTTAACCTAACCTAGGTTAACCTAACTATGGTTAGGTTAGGTTCGGTTTTTCGGTTAACCTAACCTAGGTTAACCTAACTATGGTTAGGTTAGGTTCGGTTTTTCGGTTAACCTAACCTAGGTTAACCTAACTATGGTTAGGTTAGGTTCGGTTTTTCGGTTAACCTAACCTAGGTTAACCTAACTATGGTTAGGTTAGGTTCGGTTTTTCGGTTAACCTAACCTAGGTTAACCTAACTATGGTTAGGTTAGGTTCGGTTTTTCGGTTAACCTAACCTAGGTTAACCTAACTATGGTTAGGTTAGGTTCGGTTTTTCGGTTAACCTAACCTAGGTTAACCTAACTATGGTTAGGTTAGGTTCGGTTTTTCGGTTAACCTAACCTAGGTTAACCTAACTATGGTTAGGTTAGGTTCGGTTTTTCGGTTAACCTAACCTAGGTTAACCTAACTATGGTTAGGTTAGGTTCGGTTTTTCGGTTAACCTAACCTAGGTTAACCTAACTATGGTTAGGTTAGGTTCGGTTTTTCGGTTAACCTAACCTAGGTTAACCTAACTATGGTTAGGTTAGGTTCGGTTTTTCGGTTAACCTAACCTAGGTTAACCTAACTATGGTTAGGTTAGGTTCGGTTTTTCGGTTAACCTAACCTAGGTTAACCTAACTATGGTTAGGTTAGGTTCGGTTTTTCGGTTAACCTAACCTAGGTTAACCTAACTATGGTTAGGTTAGGTTCGGTTTTTCGGTTAACCTAACCTAGGTTAACCTAACTATGGTTAGGTTAGGTTCGGTTTTTCGGTTAACCTAACCTAGGTTAACCTAACTATGGTTAGGTTAGGTTCGGTTTTTCGGTTAACCTAACCTAGGTTAACCTAACTATGGTTAGGTTAGGTTCGGTTTTTCGGTTAACCTAACCTAGGTTAACCTAACTATGGTTAGGTTAGGTTCGGTTTTTCGGTTAACCTAACCTAGGTTAACCTAACTATGGTTAGGTTAGGTTCGGTTTTTCGGTTAACCTAA
>OX596222.1:12125143-12187643 GCA_951394215.1 Glyphodes perspectalis | reverse complement strand
TATGAGTGCGGCGCTCCAGGTTGGCGCGCTTGCAATTTACGCACTGTGGTGCCTCTCCAACCACTCGGTCTGGGCACTCCGTATAAAAGTGCGGTCCACCGCAGTGGCTGCAGAGGTCCACGGCCTCCTCGCAAAATCTGCGCCCGTGCCCGTATCCCAGGCACCTGGAGCACTGCACTAAGGGAGACTGGTCTTCCACAAAGATGTATTGCAGGTCGATTTTAACTTTCCTGGCCTCTGTTGCCCTTCTCCATATGGCCGGTGGAACGGTGAGGACGATGTGGTTGGTGTGTAGGTTTCTAGTTTTCTTACGGTATTTAATGCTTATTTTCTCCATCTCATTCTCGAGGCCGTGGAAAACCCTCCGGTTCTGGTTCCCAAGGGCTTTCAGTACATCAGCATCAGTGTGCACTGCCAGAACGTCCTTGAGAACCAGTAGCGGGTCTCTGTTTTTCGCTTCCTCGACAATGAGATGGGCTCCTGCTTCTTCCAATCTTTTCTTAATTTTGTTTCTCTCCTCCTGAGTCTTACACCCCATTATTATCTTCCTGTCTTTTCCTTTCCTCACCCGTTCCACTTCGACCCATCCCTCTTTTGCGTCTACTGCTTTCCTAATCCTGTCCAGCACTTCCTCTCCTGTATCCTGGTCGTTTTCAGAGGACACGATTACGCTGTGCAGAGCCGCTCGTTCCGGTGCCGCCCTGCTCTTCGGTCCTCCGGCGGCAACTGCACTCGCGTATGTCGTCCTTTCTATCACTTCCTTCTGTCCTTCCACTAACTCTTTCAGCTCCTCTAACTTTCTTCCATTTTCCAGCAGTAGTCTATTATTCTCCTCTAGTTTTCTTCTTATGGTGTCGTCATCCCTGTATCTGTCTTTTTCTTCGAGGCTTCGTTCCTTTTCTCTTCCCTGTTTTTCTTGTATCGGAGGCGTTGTGTTGTTCCTCTTGTCCCCTTCCGGTTCCATCTCTTCGTCCAACCGTCTTGCTGCGGAGCCTATCTTCGTAAGTTCGAATAGTCTGTCTAGTGCCTTCTTTATCTCCGCTCTCACATCTTTCCGAAGATTCTGGAACCTGTTTAGGTTTTCGATCCCCTTCCGATACACTGCCGCAGCCTCTTCTGCTCTGCTTCGATACTGGGCCCTTGCTGCGCTGCCTATTTGGATCGGGCTTGGGGTGACTTGGGTCGCTCTCTTTTTTGTCACCGTTGCGGTTCTCGTGGTCTGCGGCATTGTCTTGGTCGGGGTCTTAGGGGAGGGGATTTTTGTACGCGTCGGGGGGCTGCCGGAGGTTTGCGCTGTCTTCGTGTATGGCCTCTGCTCTTGTGATGCCGTTCTCATGGTCGCTTGCTCCAGCTGCTCTATCGACCTTCGGACATTCTGGGGCCTCATTGGTAGGGGTCCTGCCCTACTCGTGTCTATAGTTGAGGCCTGCGTGTCCGTCGTCGTTTGCTGGTTCCCCTTCTGCGTCTTAGTCTGCGATGGTGTTCGGAACATGTCGCTGGTGTTTTTAATCACTCTGTCACTTCCAATTGTCCTACCTGAATTAATGATGATTCTCTTTCTGTTCCAGGTGCTGTTGTTCCTGCTCTACTCGGCGTCAGCGGCCAGGTAAGTGTGTATGTATGTGTGTATGTGTGTGTGTGTGTGTGTATGTGTGTGTGTGTGTTTGTTGGATGTGCGTGTGCGTGTATGTGTGTGTTTGTGTGTATGCGTTGTGGGTGTGTGTGTATGTGAGTGTGTGTGTGTGTGTGTGTGTGTGTATGTGTGTGTGCAGATGAGTGAGAGCTTGTGTGTTTGTGTGTGCCTGATTGTTGTGTAGAGCTGGGTGCACGTGGTCAGTTTTATTCAGGTAAGTTATTTTATACTAGTTTGTGTACAGGGGTATAGGGCCTGTACACGGTCAAAACAATAATAAATAGGTTAAATATAACGTAAAGCTAAAAATGTGTAAAAAATTTTTTGGTAGAGTCACAACTCTTACGCGTCTCTATCTAGAGTCGTTGATTATTACTCAGCAGGTAGCTGTAGTTATGTACTGCAGGTTACAAAAAACCGCAGCTCTCCAGGTGGAGTATTTGTAGAGCTACGACAATCCCGGGTTTCCCGGGATTCTATGCGGGTGGGGCTCTGCTTGCCGTGTAGGGCTTGTTGGGGGCTTAAGTTTGAGCCGAGTCTCGACGTTCTGGGGCCGGTAACTGCTGAGATATTAGCTGTCAAATTTTTCCAAGATGGCGGCCAATATGGCCGCCGTGGTCCAAAATCGCTGTAACTCTGCCGTTACCGGTCGCAGCGAGCTGGGGTTTTCGCCGGGGCAATCGGCGCGCTGTAGGGAGGTCGGTGAACCACTTTGTAGAGCCAAAATTTTTGGCTCTACCTAGAGTCACCTGTGCGCTGGAGATGGTAGTATAGGTGCTGCCAATGGCCCCCCCGAAAGTCCCGTCCCGATCGGGCCACTGGTTCCGGAGATATATCTGTTTTACAAAAACAAGATGGCGGCACCAACTGTCAAAGTTGACTTTGGGCGCCTATATCTCAGGAACCAGAGGTCACAGAGAGACGTGCGACGTGTCGTTGAACTCGGCTCGACCTCGTCTGCTGAGTGGTGGAGTTTTTGAAAAGTAGAGCAACTCTATTTTTCAAAATTTTTGCTCTACCTTGTAGAGTCACTGTTTCGGGTCCCAGGTCGGAACTCGGTTTAACCCAAAACACTGTCTCCTTTGGGACTTTCACCGGAGAAAGTCACTTTCTCTCCCAGTCGGTATACAAATTTTTTACCCTAATGAAATTTGTAGCTCTCGGCAGGCTACGTATTTTAGAAAAAACCCCGTCAAAAAATAACCAGTATTTGCCGAGATACGGATTTTATAAATTTTTTCCAAATTTTAGTTTCGTAATTTGAAACTGAAAATGACCCACCCCAATTTTGATGCTAGAATTTTGAAAATTTTTATGCTAATAGATCTGGGAGAAAAAATGACCCCTGCGAGGAGAAAATCAAATTTCCACCCCTATTTATTTATTTACAACCCTCCAAAGTTTCGTAGAATTTTTTGGGGGTTGCAACTTTTAGGTCTTGTATCTTTGGAAATACAAATAGCAGAGATTAGGTGATTTATAATATAGCTGGCTAATTTATTCTAGATGCTATTTACCAAAAATCTGAATTTTTAATTAATAATTTACTACGTTATGTAATATTTTGCAAAATGTGTGATATTTTATTTACTTTTAACCCTCTACACTCCCCTTTTACAATTTTAACCAATTTTAATTATGAAATGACTTTATTAATGTATATCTAATCTAATTTTTGCTTTTCCCAATTTTTGCCATTTTTATTCCCTTTTTTATTAACTAATTAAACTTATTTTATTATATATTTAAAACCTACTTACACCCCTTATTTCTTTAATAACTTTTTAGGGTTTTAAAGCGCGTGGGATCTGATAGGGTATTATTGTAGGTGGATAAATTCCCTATCTACCAGTATTTTTCCCCATTTACTTTTATCAACCCTTGTGTTTTTAAAAGGGGGTTTTAGAAAGCTATATGGGGCGGAAATTTTGTTTTTACTAATTTATTAACTACTATATTAACCAAAAAATCCAATTCTGGGTGCGTTAGCACCTCGAGCTACTATTTATTCCCTACTGGGTTTTCCAGCTCGCTAGGGGTGGTTTTTGGATTTTTTGGGTCACAAAAACATTTAAAATGTGCTTAAAATTAACTTATAATTTAATCCCGAGTATAAGGGGGTGTGAGCACACCTGTCTATTATTTATTTATAATTTTATTTATTCCAAAAAAACTACCCTTGTATTTTATATTAAATTTTGAAAAGTTTTTTACTCGGAATTAAATTTTAAAAATGTTTACTTATAGGGTGGGTGCCCCTCTAGCCCGTGGGTGTCGCCTTGAGTTTCTAGTTTCAAGCCCCCCGCGTTAGGGTTGGTGTTTGTATGACCGACCCTGCTGGTTTTGGGTCTGTTTTGGGAGTTTTGCAACTTAATAGCTCCTTTATTTATTGAGACGCGTGGGATCTGAAACCACTCCTGGAAACTAGATTAAAAGCTCTTTCTGGAGACACTTTGAACGGATTTTTACGAGCAACCCTTGTCCTATTAAATTAAGTTAGTAGTTGGGGGATGATGCTCACTCGGGGGTTTTTATTATCTAGCTCCCCAACTATTAAATCTATATCTAATATAGCTATGTCAAAATGTTCGTACCAACCTGCTTTTTGCACTTTTAACACTTTTAGATTTTTAGGGGTGGTATTTAGCCGCCCCTAAATTTTTAAAATGTTTTAACCCCTATAACTTAATAATTATTAACACTACACAATCACAGTATTTTTTATTACACTAAACTTAATATCCTTAATTTGTTTTATTTTCCAGGTTGGCGCTATCCTTCGGGATCCGCTGTCCAGGGCTGCCGGAAGTTCGTGGATTCTTCCCGGGTCGAAAAATGGCACTTCCCTTTGTCCGATTGGGACGGGGAAAGTGCCTCCGGAATCGTCGCGTCAAGGCCTACGTGAATCCGTCTTCAGTTTCAGCCGGGATGGTGAAACGGCCGAGTTGGTCGCCACGTGGTAGTTGTTTTTTTGGCCTTCACGGCCAGGATCCTCACCAGAAAAATCTGGGAGGTATCTCCTGGTGTGGAGGCCGTCACTCCGGTGATGACTGCAGTGCGAAAGTTGTGGGTCGTCGATCGTTTTCAGGAGATATGGCCTCCTGAAAACTCGTAAAACTGTTTTTTTGGCGCTAACTTCCACAACTTTCACCCGATTTTCACCGCACTTTCACTCGCGTATAGCACTCGCGATCGCGCTTCTTTTGACGTATCGCACAGGTCGCTGCGATGAATAATGCCACTTCGGCGATTTTTTGAGCGCGGAGCAGGTCAATTTCGTGCCGTTCGGGACGAGCGGTGGCCCGAGACTCTGGTTAGGTTAGGTTAGGTTAGGTTAGGTTAGGTTAGGTTAGGTTAGGTTAGGTTAGGTTAGGTTAGGTTAGGTTAGGTTAGGTTAGGTTAGGTTAGGTTAGGTTAGGTTAGGTTAGGTTAGGTTAGGTTAGGTTAGGTTAGGTTAGGTTAGGTTAGGTTAGGTTAGGTTAGGTTAGGTTAGGTTAGGTTAGGTTAGGTTAGGTTAGGTTAGGTTAGGTTAGGTTAGGTTAGGTTAGGTTAGGTTAGGTTAGGTTAGGTTAGGTTAGGTTGGGGTATCGGGTCAGGAAACCTCCTCGTGCGCCTGGCTGTCTTGTCGGTCCCTCAGAATCCCCTTCTGGGGATTAGGGGGGAAGGGCAAGCAGTCGGGCCAGGTTTACCCCGGGCAACGGCGGCTGGAGACGTCCTATCGGATCTCTCCAGTCGACGGCAATGTCCTGGCACCCGTGCCCTCCCGTCCCTCCTTGTCTTCTAAGGAGGTTCGTGGACGGGCACTCTTTTGGGGGGGATCTTTGGGGCTTTCTTTTTTCTTCTTTCTTGTTTCTTCTTTTGTTCTTCGCCTGTTGTTTCTTTTCTGTTTCTTCCGTCTTCTTTCTGAGGGAGCTATACCTCCTCAATTTAGCAATGGTTGGTGGTGCAATTTTGCGCCTTCGTCGTTTTCGACGTTGTTGGTGGTCTGTAGAGACCAGGTGATCGTGTTTGATCGTGGGATGGCGGGGAGTATCCCTGCGGCGCGGCGGGTCTGTGGACCACGGCAGTCGTGGTCCTCAGACAGGCTTCGGCCACCGTCGGGCAACCTGGTTCCCTGTTCGAGTGTCGTGGACATGTCTCGCGGCTCGACGGGGGAGTAGGGGTCTTGCCTTAACCGGCCGGACCAAGAGGAGTAAACCTCAATAAAAAATCCCCAAGGTCCGGCGTTGTGGGTGCTCGCGACGTCGGCGCCTCCGCAAGGAGGACGTAGGCCGGGTAGGTCTGCGGCTAGCGGCCCGACCCACGGGAACACCCGCCCCCGTGGTGTACAAGGGTTACCCGGGTAAGGCGCCTCTGCCCGGGTGGACCGTTTAATTGCGACCATTATCGTGGGAACAAAAATGAGTTCTGAAAATAAAACCCCCCCCCCCCACAATGATGAAGTTGAGGATCCAGCATCTGGCGAAGACTGGAACCCCAACAGCTATTTCTACGTGCCAGAGATGAGCACAAGCGACGAGTTGGAGACCGACCGGAGCCGCAGTGGTTCTCGCGGGCCGAGGCGGCTTTTCTCGGTTGCTATTGACTCGGACGATGACACCCCTGACACGGAGAAGGGAGAGGTCGTCGTCAAAAGGAATACTGCCAAGCGGGGCAAAATTGTCCCCCGTGGTCAGGTGGCCGGTCCATCTAGGGCTGCTGCCCGGAAGAGGACCCCGATGCCCGCGGCCGGCGACGATAGTCCCGCCCCGGAGAATCCGACGAGCGGTGGTACCTTCACAGGGGGACTCATCCCAGAAGGCGCACCAATCCCACCTGAGCTGATGTGCAGAGTCGAGGAGCTTAGCAACGCCGACCTGCGGAAGAGAGCGAGCTGCCGGACTGCCAAACTACTGGACGTAGCTTTGAAGTCTGGCAACCTAAAAGGAACGTTTGTTCGTGACCTGAAGGTTGCGGCATACGACCTGCAAGCCGTCGTGGATTGCCTGACAACCCGACCCGAAGCAGAGGAGATACGGGTCCTCAGAGTTGCCAATGAGGATCTCCGAAGGGAAATGGCCGCCCTCAGGAGAGAGGTCGAGGCCCTCAGAAGGGATTCAACCCGTAGGCCAACGCCCGCGTCCGCCCCGGCCACACCGGACCAGTCTGAAGCTCTCCTGCAGAAGGTGGGAGAAATGTTGCAGGAGAACCAGCGCTCTGCCGCGATAATGATGGGCAATATGCTCGATGCCCGTCTGGCGGTGATTGAGGAGAGGCTTCCACCTAGGGAGAACATCCGCCCCCCGCTAGCTAGCGATAGGAGGAAGTCAACGACCGCCCCCCCGTCGTCTCCAATGTTGCCGGCGGTTGTCTTGCCCGCCCCTGCGCCCAGGTCAAGAATACTGAAGACCCCTTTGGCCGACTCCTCGGCCCAACATAGTCGCGCAGTCTCACCGCCTTTGCAGACTGCAAATGAAGAGAATAACGCGGCCCCTTCTCCAGTGTCGGAAAACTGGACCGTTGTGACCCGAAGGGGACGGAAAGGGAAGAAGGACTCCTCTCTTTCGACCCGCCCCCAAACCCCACTCGTAGCTGGTCCTACCACTCCAAGCGCTGCTCGTCCTGCGCCGTCCCGCCCCGCACCCGCCCCAACCGGCGCTAGGAGTGCCCCAGGTCCGAAGCGCAAACGCTCGAAGCGGAAGAAGCGCTCAAGTCTTGCCTCCCCCAAGTCCTCGGCTGTGGTGATCACCCTTCAGCCTGAGGCCATCGAAAGAGGGGTGAGTTATGCGGAAGTCCTGCAACGCGCACGACTGGCCATCAATCTCCAGGAGCTGGGGATTGCCGAAGTAAGATCGCGAGCGTCCGCCACGGGTGCGCGACTCGTCGAGGTCCCCGGCGCCCTGAGCGCCGAGAAGGCCGATAGGCTTGCTGATAGGGTCAGGGAAGTCCTGTCCGACGTCGCCACTGTAGTGCGCCCGGAGAAGATGGTCGACATTAAAATTACCCGGCTCGACGACTCGGTGTCCGAGACAGATGTGGCCACAGCAGTTGCAGAGAAGGGCGGCTGCACACCGGAGGTGGTAAAGGTGGGGCGAATTCGCCCTGGTCCCGGCGGTTTTGGCGCAACAATTGTGTCTTGCCCAGTTGCGGCGGCAAAGGTGGTTGCGAGGGCGGGGCGCCTCCTCATCGGCTGGAGCTCTGTACGCTTTCAGGTCCTAGAGAGGCGCCCCATGCGTTGTTTCAAGTGCCTGGGAATCGGGCACTCATCCCAACGATGTCCTGTCCAGGATGATAGGACCGGCCTGTGTTTCAGGTGCGGTTGCCCTGGACACAAGTCGACAAATTGCTCAGCCGCAGTGCGCTGTGCGGTATGCACGGATGCCGGCCGTCCCTCCACCAACCATTTCATGGGGGGGCGTGCCTGCAGGCCTCCTTTCATGCGGCCGAAGATGATTCGCGAGGAACCGCCACACCCTGCAAGCCAACAGGCACGAAGGGACTCCGCCCACGTTGAGTCCTCCGATGAGATGTCCGAGTAGACTCTGGCGTAGACGGAGGGCGGCTGGGCGATGAGATCATCACTCTTCCCCTACCGCCCTCAGTGGGATCAGCGGGCATGAGTCGGGGGACTCGTGCCCGCCTTGCACGATTCCACACGTCTGAGGGACAACCTGAGTGTAACAGGTTGTCCCTCCTCCTCTGCAGTGGGCCTGGCACACCCGGGCCGACGCTGGGATGCCCTGGTGCTTCGCGACAAGCGGTATCCCGGGGATCCAACATACAAGCGTGGTTATTACACCCCAGGGGTTTAGTCGGTAAACCCCGCCCACTACCATCTCGGGCGGTGGGAGTCCGACACACCCCGCTGATTCCCCCCGGTTTCAGCGGGACGGTGCGTAAGGCATTCCCCTGGGTCAACAAAAAAAAAAAAAAAAAAAAAAAGGTTAGGTTAGGTTAGGTTAGGTTAGGTTAGGTTAGGTTAGGTTAGGTTAGGTTAGGTTAGGTTAGGTTAGGTTAGGTTAGGTTAGGTTAGGTTAGGTTAGGTTAGGTTAGGTTAGGTTAGGTTAGGTTAGGTTAGGTTAGGTTAGGTTAGGTTAGGTTAGGTTAGGTTAGGTTAGGTTAGGTTAGGTTAGGTTAGGTTAGGTTAGGTTAGGTTAGGTTAGGTTAGGTTAGGTTAGGTTAGGTTAGGTTAGGTTAGGTTAGGTTAGGTTAGGTTAGGTTAGGTTAGGTTAGGTTAGGTTAGGTTAGGTTAGGTTAGGTTAGGTTAGGTTAGGTTAGGTTAGGTTAGGTTAGGTTAGGTTAGGTTAGGTTAGGTTAGGTTAGGTTAGGTTAGGTTAGGTTAGGTTAGGTTAGGTTAGGTTAGGTTAGGTTAGGTTAGGTTAGGTTAGGTTAGGTTAGGTTAGGTTAGGTTAGGTTAGGTTAGGTTAGGTTAGGTTAGGTTAGGTTAGGTTAGGTTAGGTTAGGTTAGGTTAGGTTAGGTTAGGTTAGGTTAGGTTAGGTTAGGTTAGGTTAGGTTAGGTTAGGTTAGGTTAGGTTAGGTTAGGTTAGGTTAGGTTAGGTTAGGTTAGGTTAGGTTAGGTTAGGTTAGGTTAGGTTAGGTTAGGTTAGGTTAGGTTAGGTTAGGTTAGGTTAGGTTAGGTTAGGTTAGGTTAGGTTAGGTTAGGTTAGGTTAGGTTAGGTTAGGTTAGGTTAGGTTAGGTTAGGTTAGGTTAGGTTAGGTTAGGTTAGGTTAGGTTAGGTTAGGTTAGGTTAGGTTAGGTTAGGTTAGGTTAGGTTAGGTTAGGTTAGGTTAGGTTAGGTTAGGTTAGGTTAGGTTAGGTTAGGTTAGGTTAGGTTTTTTTTTTTTTTTTTTTTTTTTTTATTTTTTTATTCCCTAAAACCCTCCGATATGGCATGGATCGGAGCCTGTGTTTGCTTATTTTACTCTTTCATACCAGTTCTCGCTTTTATTCCTCTCGTACTTCCATTCTGCATACTATTTCTTCAATCATTCATCATCTTTTGCTCCTGAGGTCTGGGGTTGACCATCTATACTATAGTTATGTTTATTTCTTTATTTATTTATTTCTATCTTATTTATTTCTAAACAATTCTGCCTTGTCTTTTTATTTCTTTCTTATATTCTATTTCCTTCTTAGGGATTGCTAGGGACTATCGTAGGGGTAAATAATTGTTGCGACACTTTTCTTTCTTTTACTGGGTGCTGGGCACTTCACATTTGTATTTTGTTTTATTTCTTATATCTATCTTATTGCTATATTCTGTAGTGCTTTACATTTGCTTATTACTATTTCTTATTCTACTTTACTTTTGCATATGGCTGCTAATATATGCAATATATTAGTTCCATATTGCTCTTACTTATACTTATTACTATTTCTAACTTTGTATTTATTTTATTACTATTATTATTTAAGCTTATGTATCTACTATTTACTTTAGGTCTATTGTTTGTATTTACTGTGTTGTGTTTACTGTTTGTGTGGTGTTGTTTGTTGCATAATTGGAGGCATTTTCCCATGAAACTGCCTCCAATTTGCTGTGTTGTGCGTGTATGTGTGTGTTGTGTCCTGTCCGGTGTTTTGTGTTACCCAACACTGCAGCTTCAGCATCCTGATTATCGGCCCTCCAGTACATCTCGGCTTTGGGGATTTTTGGGACGCCCTTAGCAGTAGGATACTGCTGCTCGTGCAATGGCGTCCCATTTTCTCCTCACCGGGCATTCTTTGCTAAATGCATTGTGTGCGCGATTGTCTTTTTTGGCACGTGTGCAGTTTATGCACTGCGGAGCCTCTGCAACCACCCTGTCGGGGCACTCCGTGTAGAAGTGTGGTCCTCCACAGTGGCTGCAGAGGTCCGCCGGCTCCTCGCAGAATCTCCGCCCGTGCCCGTAGCCCAGGCACCTGGAGCACTGCACGAGCGGGGACTGGTCCTCAACATAGATGTACTGGAGGTCGATTTTTATTTTGCCTGCTTCCGTTGCCCTTTTCCATATTTGAGGGGGTACTGAGAGGATGATGTGGTTCGTGTGGATGTTTCTGGTTTTCTTCCTATACTTCACCGTTATTTTGTCCATCTCGTTCTCGAGTCCCTGAAGAATCTTCCGGTTCTGATTCCCAAAGGCCTTCAGCACATCCACATCAGTGTGTACTGATAAAACGTCTTTGAGAATCAGGAGCGGGTCTCGATTCTTCACTTCCTCGACAACGAGATGGAGCCCTGCTTCTTCCAGCTTTTCCTTCACTTTCCTTCTGTCTTCCTCCGTCCTGCATCCCATAATTACTTTCCTGTCTTTTCCCTTTCGAACCTTTTCCACTTCTATCCATCCTTCTTTGGCGTCAACCGCTTTCCTCACCCTCTCAAGTACCTCCTCCCCCGTATCCAGATCGCTCTTGGAGGTGACGACCACCGAGTGCAGCGCTGTCCGTTCCGGTACTTTTCTGGTCTTCGGTTCGGTTGCGGCGGCTACACTCGCGTAGGTTGCCCTCTCCACGATCTCCTTCTGGCCCTCCATCATCATCTTTAGCTCCTCCAGTTTCCTCCCGTTTTCCTGGAGGAGCTTGGCGTTTTCCTCCATCTTCGCCATGATGAGGTCATCCCTATTTCTATCCGGGCTATGGTCTTCCCCTGTTCCTTCCTGCGCAACTATCGGAGGTGTTTTAGGGTTCCGCTGGTCCCCTTCCGGTTCCATTACCTCTGTGAGTCGTCTTGCGGCGGAGCCAATTTTGGTCAGCTCATACAGCCTATCGAGCGCCTTTTTTATTTCCGCACGCACGTCCCGCCTGAGGTTCTGGAACCTGTTCAGATTGTCGACTCCCTTCCTATACACCGCTGCCGCCTCCTCTGCTCTGCTCTTGTATTGGGCTTTCGCCTCGCTACCCATCTGTATGGGGCTTGGGGTGGCTTGCGCGGGTCTCTTTTGCTTCGTCACCGTGGCTGTCCTGGTGGACTGCGGCAGCACTTTGGTTGGAGTCTTCGGGGAGGGGATTCTCTTTTGCATCGGGGGGCTGGTGGCGGCTTGTGCAGCTTTCGTGTGCTGCCCCGTTTTCGCAGTCGCCTGTTCTATCTGCTCAATCGACCTCCTAACGTTTTGGGGCCTCATAGGTAGGGATCCTGCCCTACTCACGTCCACAGGTGAGGCCTGCGCGTTGGAGGTCGATTGTTGGCTCCCCTTTTGCATCTTATTCTGTCCTGGTGTGCGGAACATTTCGTCGTCAACTTCTATTTTGTTACCTGATTTAATGCTGTTCTTTCTGTTACAGGTGCTGCTGTTCCTGCTCTACCTGCGGTCTACGGTTGGGTAAGTATGTGTTATGAGTGTGTGTGTGCGTGTGTATACGTGTGCGTGTGTGTGTATATGTGTATGTGTATGTATGTGCTTGTGTTGCGTGGGTGTGTGCGTGTGCGTGTGTGTGTGTGTGTGTGTGCCTATTTACCACGTAGAGCTTAGCTGGTAAGTACAATCAGGTAATATGTTTATTTATGTACAATTTTGCATACAGGTGTATAGGGCCTGTACACTGTATAACCTCTCTATGTTAGTATGTGCCTTAACTTGTGTTTTCTGTTTCAGATCCAGAGCTGTCAGTTCGCTGATCCCGTCTTCCGGCAACGGGGGTCCTATAATCTGCAGTCCGGTACCAAGTCAGGTGAGTTATTTCTTATCCTAATTTGTGTGCACAGGGGTAAAGGGCCTGTGCACTGTCATACACAATTAAAACACTACAATATAAATAACAACACTAAAAAATTTTTATTATAAAACAAAATTTTTTCAGGTCTCTACCTTGGCTCTACCTAGAGCTCTGTTATTGTGCTTGTCTGATAGGCGCTACTGTGCCCTGTATGTTATTGAAAACCGCAGTTTTCTAGGTCCTGTATTTCCTGAGCTACAGCGATCCCGGGTTTCCCGGGATTTTTCCAGTCCGGTAAGTAGTTAGTTCGATAGGCCTAAACTAACCCTTTCAAATGAGTCGTCGCTCGACCTCCTGGGGCCGGTAACGGCTGAGATACTCGCGATCGGAACTTTCCAAGATGGCGTCCAAGATGGCCGCCGGAAAACTAAATTCGCCGTAACTCAGCCGCTATCGGTCGTATCGGGCCGGGGTTTCCTCTGGGGTGTTTGGCGTGGCAAGGAGTATCTGTAGAGCTGCTTTGTAGAGCCAAAATATTTGACTCTACGTAGAGACTCTATTTGTGCCTCAACTGATGCTTTGTGTCAGGCCAGTTGCCCCAGTGAAAGTCCCGCCCCGATAGGCCCACTGGTTCGGGAGATATACGCGTTTTTCCAAAACCAAGATGGCGGACCACCTGTCAAAGTCAATGTTTGGACGCGTATATCTCCGGATCCCCGGGTCGTAGGAGAGCGTGCGAGGTGTCGTCTGACTCGGCTTTCTTCCCTCTGTCCGATGGTAGAGTCAGCAAAATGGGGGGGGGGACTCTATGTCTCTCCCCTACTCTACATAAACTTTGTCACTCTTTGGGATACCCGAACAGAGTTTAGCTTGATTATGCTATTTCTCCTTTCGGAGATCCCCACCCCAGAACTCTACTTTCCCCCCCCGCGATGGTAGAGTAAAAAAGTGTATAGGTAATTTGTAGCTCTCGGAAAACTACGTACTTAAGTGAAAACCCCGTTAAATTTGGCCAAGAGATTACCGAGATACAGATTTTAGAAAAATTTTTGAAATTACGATTTTCGTAATTTCAAACTGAAATCGACCCCCCCGAATTTTGAAGCTAGAATTTTGAAAATTTATACACTTATACACGTGTGGGAAAAAATAGTTTCTGCGGTGAGAGCGCTTCAATTTAACCCCTATTTGGGGAGATACAGCCTCCTGAAAATTTGACCTATTGTTTTGTTTACATTTATATTATTGACTATATCCTAAAATCTATTTATTTTAAAAATCTACACTGTTAAATTATAGTTTGCCAAAAGTATGCTAATAATGTCAGTTTTTTGAAATTTTGAAAAAAGTTAAGTCTACTATTTTTAATTTGAAATTTAAGTTAGGTATGACAAAAAGCATGAATTTTACATAAAAGTCCCTGTAATTTCAGTTTTGTTGCAAATTTTGTGCTGAAATTTATTCCAAATCGACGAGCTGTTGATTTCTTACTCCTGGTAATTTTCCCCTCCCTTTCGGGCTGTAAATTCCTAGTTTTCAGGCGCGTCTAATTTTACGTCAATTATTACCGTGCTTGCCTGAAAGTTTAATAACTCCGGTGTTATTGGTCCTATTCTTTGCGGCTTTTTTGTGAACTGTAGCCTACTGATTTCCCTAGGCTAACTTAGGGGTAGAACCCACGCGCCAGTGAACCCCTATTTTATAGGGGGGTTGGAAAATAGGACAAGCACTCTGTTAGACACTATTTACGATATATAACACATTTTCACACATATAAAATTATTTTAAAAAGCTAAATATCTTAAAACTAGTGTACCCAGTCAACCCTAATTTTTGGGGATTTTTAGGGGTTGCCCTTCACCCCGTTTGAATTTCACCCTTATTTTAAATGTCTTATAACTCTGAGAGTTTCAGTCTGAAAAATCTGAAACTCTCAGGGGACGTTACAATTAAGCTATATTAATTTTCTATATAATAAAAATTATGGGTCATAGATCTATTTCTAAAGTTAGGGCTGTCACAAATTTTATGAAAGTTCAGATGTCGATAACTTAAAAACTACTTAACGGTTTCAGATGCTGAAATCGACTCCCGGCTGCCTCCGACGTGCTCCCGGCTGCCAGCTGGTCACTGTTCCCGAAAACCACCCGGAAGGGACACCTCGTGTCCACGTGGTTTTCAGGAAAAAATTTGTATCTCCGGTGTCTTCAGCTGGATTTTCCTGATCCAGGTGTCAGTCGTCGCGTCTCGCCAAGCCGCAGGTTTTGGTGAGTCCAAAATTTAGGGTCACTGATCTCGTTTCCGAGATAATCACTAAAAACCTCCAAAAATTTGCATTTTTTGGGGTTATTGCACCACGTTTTTCTCCAAATTTGCACTAATTTTAAAAATTTTTTCACTCCCGCACTTGTCGTAAAATTACGAATCGAATGACGTATTGCACTTTGCGATACCTCTAAAAATGCCACTTCGGCGAATTTTTAAGCGCGGAGCAAGTCAAATTCGTGGCGCTCGGGACGGGGGGTGGCCCGGGACTCGGTTAGGTTAGGTTAGGTTAGGTTAGGTTAGGTTAGGTTAGGTTAGGTTAGGTTAGGTTAGGTTAGGTTAGGTTAGGTTAGGTTAGGTTAGGTTAGGTTAGGTTAGGTTAGGTTAGGTTAGGTTAGGTTAGGTTAGGTTAGGTTAGGTTAGGTTAGGTTAGGTTAGGTTAGGTTAGGTTAGGTTAGGTTAGGTTAGGTTAGGTTAGGTTAGGTTAGGTTAGGTTAGGTTAGGTTTTTTTTTTTTTTTTTTTTTTTTTTTTTTTTAAGTTTCAATGTGTTATATGTTTTAAATTTTTGATTGAGTTATTTTGCAATTTTGGGTTTTTGGTACAAATGGGTTGTTTCTGCTATAGGATACAGAAACATTTTTATTTTCGAGAGGATTTTTGAGTATTTAGTATGCTAAGTTTTATTTATGTTTTTGAGCTTGTTAATGATTGTTTTTGTGAGCTTGGTAAAGGTTTTAATTGGTTCTTCTTTTGTTATTATTTCGTTAATGTTGTAGGGGTTTATCTTAAGATTATTGCAGACAGTTTCATGGTCGTGTCTGGGGTTATTAAATATGGGGCATTTTTCCAATAAGTGGTGGATATCTTGGGTGCTCGTATCGTCACAGGGGCAGGTATTATTATCGGTGATTTTGAAGCGGTGGAGGTATTGCTTATGATAGCCATGACCAGTGATTAGTTGTGTGAGTTCAAATGATATTGGTATAGTGCTGCGGAATTTTCGGATTTCGTCTATTGTTTTGAACCAGTGATATATTTTTGAGTCTTTGGCTTCATTTGCATAATCCTCTTGGGCTTCGGCTGCAATTTGTTTTCGGATCTCATGTTTGGCGTATGATATTGGAAACTCGTTGATAATATTGGGCGTTCTCATTGTGGCGGCAATTTTTGCGTGAGTGTCAGCCATTTCATTACCGGCAATGCCTACATGAGATTTGACCCAGATGAATTCGATTTTGATTCGATGGTTGGTGTGAAGGTGGTAGAGTATGTGATGGATGGAGCAGACTGATGGGTCGGTGTTACTACGATCTTGGAGGGCTTTAAGTGCAGAAAGACTGTCAGTTGCAATAATGGTATTAGATTTGTTTGGAGATTGTTTGAGCCAGTTGAGTCCGGTTTCTATTGCGGTTAATTCTGATATGAATACTGTAGAAGTGCGTGGAAGTTTCTTCTTTTTAACGATAGGGGGAGAGTCCTTTTGTATTATGACGGCTGCAGATCCGACTGCTCCATCTTCAAGTTTGCTGCCATCTGTATAAATTTGGATGGGGAAGTCCCTTGTGAGCGCATCGGTTTCAGGTTGGTCATGGGCTTCAGTAAAGCTTATGGAGATTCTTTCGGCAGGGTGTAGAAGGTTGCAAATTGGGGTTCTCTTTCTGAGGCTAATGTCTGTAGGAAGATCTTCGAAAGTGCCAGAAATTTTGATGTTTTGAATCTCCATGGCTTCCCGAATCACCAGGTGTAAGGGTGTGAATTGTGCCAGAGCTATAGCTGACGCAGCCGAAACCGTGCGAAAGGCTCTGATGGAGCGTATTGCAAATTGTCTTTGGAAGGAGCGAAGGGCTTTTCTTACAGCAAAGAATTTTGTGGCTTGGCCCCATACACCAGCTGCATAAGTGAACATAGGCTGTATTACTTGTCGATAGATGGTCTCGACATTTTGGGGGTGTGCTCCCCAGGTAGGTTTAACAAATTGTGACAGTTTTTTGTGTAGTTTGATAGCTTTATTTATTATGTATTTACTGTGATTAATGAATTTTAGGCGAGTATCTATTATGACTCCAAGTAGCTTAATTTCTTTATGGAAGGGTATAGGTGTATTATTCATTGTGATTTTAGCTGATTGTGCTGCTGAGGTAAAGGCAATGGCCTGTGTTTTTGCGGGTCCGAATGCAAGTTTGGCTTCAGTTCCCCATTCGGAGATGATTTGTAATGTCTGATTGGTGAGGGTCTCAATGGATTCAGGTGTGGGGGCTTCTACTAGCAACAAGACGTCGTCAGCAAAGGCCTGTATGCGGGCGCCGGCCGGGAGTTCCCTCTCGAGGAGTTCATCCAGGATAAGGTTCCAGAACGTTGGTCCGCACACAGAGCCCTGTATGCAGCCTTTGGATGTTAGTTTTGCTGAGGTCGTGTTGCCGAATCGTAGCGTGGATTTTCTGTCTGTGAGATAATTGCGTATGAGGTTATATATATTCTTGGGGCATTCGGTGAGTCTGAGTCTGTGCAGCAGCAGTGGCCACCATGCGTGGTCGAAAGCGGCTTTAATGTCCAGGGAGACTGCTGCGACCTGCTGTCCCCTAGATTTAGCTGCTTCAATGAAGTTTATGGCATCAGATATTGCGTCCACTGTAGAGACCTGTTCTTTGAAACCATATTGGTGTGTGTTGTATTTTTTGTTGTTTTCCAGGTGGTACACAAGGCGTTTGGTGATAAGTTTTTCGAGTAATTTGCCATAGACAGGTAAGAGCCCAATAGGTCTGTAGGAAGCGAGGTCGTTAGGGTCGGTTTTATTAGGCTTAGGTAGGATTTTAATTAGTGCATTTTTCCATGTGGTAGGGAAATAACTTATTTCGAGACACCGGTTGAATAATTGGGTTAAAAATTTGGGTATTGCTTTAAATGTGTGATAGCATATGTCTGATGTAAAGTGATCCATTCCGGGGGCTCGATTAGGGTTCATAAATTTTAGGTGTTCTTCTATTTCAGCTTCAGTAAAAGGACTATCGTTGTGTGTGTTTATTGTAACTTGGGTATTATCACGGAGGTATTTTTGTCTGTCTGTTGTGTCGTCGGTGTCATCGGGGAAGAAATGTTGGAGTAGAGCGTCTGCTGTGTTCTGGCTATTGTTGGTAAACTGACCGTTAACTTTAAGGGTTTGTGGAGGGCGATGTTTAGGGGTGTCTTTGATTATTCTGTTAGTCAGGGACCAGACATTCTCCTTCCCCTGGGTGTTGCAGAATTCCCTAAAGTGTGCGGTGGATGCCTTGGATAGATTATCTGCGTATTTTGTTCTGGCGATTTTGTGGGCTTTAATAGCATCCTCCATGGGCCGACCAGCCTTTTTCAGGTCGTGGAGTTTATGGTGTGTTTTGATACACTCTTTCTTGAGGTGTTCCAGATTGTCATCCCACCAAGGATTGAATCCGGCATTTGGTCCCTTTTTGGGGAGCGAGATGTCGCACGCTTGTTCCATAATTTTATTTAATTTATTTATTGTGTTATCTATCTGTTCTGTGTTGTAATGAATTATATTATTGTCTATTAGGTCTGATGTGTCAATCAATTTATTTAGGTTTAGTTGGAATTTTTCCCAGTCTGTTTTATTTGTATTATATTTGAAAGTTGATGGTGCTAGGGTTTTAGAAATTGTGTCTTTATTTAGGATAGTAAAGTTGATTGCGTTATGATCTGATGTAGGACAAGCGTCGAGATTCACTCTCCAGTCGTGTAGGAGGTGAGTGAGGTTGTCGGAGATCATTGTTATGTCTACGATAGACGAACAATGGCGTCCGTGGCGTATTGCCTCAAAGGTGGGTATGTGTCCTGTATTGACAATGGTCATGTTGTGGGAGGATGCGAGTGTGACCACATCATCCCCTCGTGTGTCCGAGGTATGCTCCCCCCATTCCGGGTGTTTCCCGTTTAGGTCTCCACCCAGGATGCGGTAAGTGCCTGCGGTGTGGTTTAAGAATCTTTCGATTGAATCCAGCGTATTTGATGGATCATTATCAGGTTCTATGTAGGAAGATGCTATGTACATCTTCCTTTGTCCTAGAGTAATTTGTGCAACTGCCAGATTGGGTGTAGAGAGCTGAGAGATACCTAGGGCGAAGCCTAATTTGTTCTTTATTAGGATACAGGCTTTGACTCTAGTAGATGTGTGAAATTGGTATATATTTATGTTGGGTACGGGAGAGACGGTATTTTGGCTGCCCGTGTAAGGTTCGGTGATTAGAGCTATTGTATAATTGTGTGAGTTAAAATATTGTAAAAATTCTCGATAAGCTAGGTAACATCGGTTTACATTGCATTGTATTATTTTGATTTGGCTTTTAATATCCATAATCAGTTTGTGCTTCAATTCGGGACTTCATGGTTTGTATACGGGTGCAGAGATTAGGGTTTGTAGCGCTGTGCTTGACATCGAGACTATTGTTTGTTTTCAGGTTGTATTTCTGGCAGTTGTAACATCTGTGTTTGGATTCATCAGTTTTGTGGGGGCATTCAACGGAGGTGTGATCTTCTTTGGCGCAAAGGGAGCACGGGTGGGTTTCCGCGGTGCATTTGGTACGGGTGTGTCCATATTGGAGACACCGGAAGCACTGGACGAAGCGCGAGTAGTCGTCCACGTGCACCCTTTGGTGGTCAATATTAATTTTTCCGCTTTCCATGATGGAGCGGCGAAACTGGGGGGGAACTTCTACAACGGCGTTGTATAGTTTGTCGTTCCTGTTGGAGAGTAAGAAACATAGGCGCACATCGGTCACTGTGTTTTGTCGCATTATGACATCGACGAGCTCTTCGCGCTTGATGTCCTTGGGTATGCCTTTGATGATCAGAAGGGGGGGTCGTCGCTTAGCCTCTTCTGCATCCAGGCCAAGGGCTTTCTTGGTGCGTGTGATGGTCTCCGTGCACTGAGTGGAGTTGTCAAATTCCACTCGCAGCTTTCCATTGGAGACAGCCTGAATACGTGAGGGGGCGTATTTTTGGTCCTTGAAAGAAATCAGTTTCTTCCATTCTGCAAGGACATCATTGGACTTCTTGGTAGGGTCGGTGGCTTTTACTATGATTGCAGGTTTGGTGGGTACGTTCTTTTTAGGTGGGGGACTAGCAGTGATAGTGGCGTACGAGGCGTTACGGGCAGTAGGAGCCGTGATGGCCTTCTGGGGGGTCATCTCAGCTTTGAACCTTTTGAGTTCTTCTCTCACTGATGCGACTATCTCCTTTTTCAGGTCTCCAGTGACATCACCGGAGGACGAGGAGGCGTTGAGGATTGAGGTAAGTACTTTGGTGCATTTCTTTATTTCCTCAGTCGCTTGTCTCAAGACTGCACGGCCCTCTTTAGTGAGACTCTTGATGTTGGAGTCGAGGACTTCGTTGATGGTGTCAGAGATAGCGGCGACTGTGGTCTGGTAAGTCTCGAAGTCTCGGACGTCCGAAGCAAATGCTTTGAGGACAACGGGATCAGGTTTGTCCACTATTTTGTCACCTCTTTTGATTTGACTCGTCATCCTGAATGGCGGAGTTTACTCTGCTGCTTAGGGATGCGAGTTAGTGTAGTGTAATTATGTAGATAATTAGTTAAAACTGTAAAACTGTAGAACTGTAGTTAGAATTATGTGTATATTATTTATTTATGTATGTATTAACCGTATTATTGTAGTATTAATTGTTGTATTGTAGTTTATGTGTAGTTAGTGTAGTTAGTTATAAGTAGTTAACTGTAGTTTTATTGTATATTTTAAGTATTTATTTAGAATTAATAATGATTTTATGTTTATTTTACAGGTGCTGACTCTTCAAAGTTGGTGGTCAAGGGGTTAAGAGGGTTGTAGTAACGTGGGGGATGAAGGCTTCGATCAACCAAATTGATGGCTGAAAGAATTAGCGGAAAAGGTAAAGTATTGTGTGAGATATGGAGTTTCGAAGTTTAGCAGAGTATGGGTGTTAAAGGGTTAACAGAGGTAATTAGAAGAGGACGGGGCCTCCTTAATTATGTTCTGTTAGACAGATGTTGCGTTTATCAAGCCAAACAAGAAAGATCTGAAGAGTTTTATTATGAAATTATGACAAATTTAGAATTTGAGCGGCGTTCAAAGGGTTAAGGGGTTGAGGGGTAGTAGTAATGGAAGGGTGCAATTATTTAACTAATTATGGTGAAAGAATTACTGAATTATCTCTAAAAATGACAGAGTTATGATAGAAAAACCAATTTTATTGTAGTACGGAGGTAGGTGAAAAAGTTTACCTAAGCTCCGTTTAAATTTGTATGGAGAAATTTATTGTGAATTTTCTAAGTGGGGTGGAAGGGTGGTTATAAATGATAGGGGGATGTAACTCGAAGTAAATGAGGGGTGCGCTGTAGAGAACAAAACGAGATATTAATTTGAAAGATAGATGAAGAATTGGAATTTTAGGAGATTAATATGTGTTCGGAAATTTAGTATGATTTAGTATGGAGAAAATTTCTAAGTGTCAAAAACTTAGAAAAAATTCGCCAAAAATCAACTATTTAAAAAGTGACCCCCTATCTTTCGGTAGGGGGTAGGGGATATTAAAAGCTATATTGGATCTGAATTTGAGCAACGTAGGTTCCCTTTAGGTGATTTAAAATCGAGTTGGTTAGGTTAGGTTAGGTTAGGTTAGGTTAGGTTAGGTTCCGGGGCGGTTTAGGGATCCGCTACCGGACGCGTCCCCCGGGCGGTGGATAGGGGAACGCCCCCCAGATATGGGGGGTACCGGCATGTCCGGCGCGAACCAAAACCCTGAGGGGGAGAGTGCCCACGCGCTCTCTCGCCTCGTCGTGGCCGCCTCCGTGCGGCGTGGGATGGCGGGCTTGGCCCGCGGCCGCGTTTTTGCGGCCCCTAGTGGGGGGTGCACTTGTGCGCCCATTTTGAGTCGGTGTCAGTTGTGACAGGTGCTCTTTGCAGCGTGGGATGGCGGAGTAACTCCGCGGCGCGGCGGGCCCACTAGCTGCAGTGTTGCGGTTAGTGGGTGGACTTCGGTCACCGTCGGGCAAGCTGCCCACTCGTCGGATGTCGTGGTCACGTCTCGCGGTTCGTCGAGTGGGTAGTGGCCTTGCCTTAATTGGCCGGGCCAAGTGGAGACAACCACCATAAAAAATCCCCCAAGGTCCGGCGTTGTGGTTCTCGCGGCGTCGGCGCCTCCGTAGGAGGAGGTAGGCCGGGTTAGTGTCTGCCAATTAGCGACCAACTCACGGGATCACCCGCCCCCGTGTAGTATTAGGGTTGCCCGAGTACACGGCTCTGCTCGGGTGGACCACTTTACCGAAGTACTCGTGGGAACAATTATGAGCTTTAATTACCCAAAAACCCAAACTGACGTTCAGGAGGAGAATGACGCCGCTGTGGGAGTTGCGGGGGGTAGCGCCCCTGGAGCAGCATCACTCGATGCATCTGAAGGAAGCCGCGCATCATCCGCGGCAAGCGGGAGGTTTTACGCCGGCTATGGCGATGGAAACCTGTCGGACTCGGAGTCCGACACTTTGACGGGTGCGTCGGGCGAAAGTGTGACGTCCGAACGCACGAAGTTCCTAAAGGCCGGGAACAAACATAAGATCGCGAAGGTGGTGTCGTCGGGGGAGTCCTCGTCGACATCCACCCGAAGCAAGACCAAGGCCAGACGCAAGTCCGGCCGGCCCCCAACTACCGGGGAATACGTCGGAAAAGCGGAGGCCCATCGGCAACTCAATGCTGAAAAGAGGGAGTCGCTCCGCCTTGACATGGAGGAGCAAGCCCTGGCAAGGCAAAATCAAGCCCGGGCTGCAAGAACGAAGGCCGGATACGGAGTCCCCCTCACCGCTGACTACGAGGACCTCCCCGTTCCGGAGCTTCAGAAATTGGCGGAAGAAGACGCCAATGAGATTATGTTGTTGGCGTCCAAATCGTCGAACATTAAGGGCACATTCCAGAAGGAATTTAAAAACCGTGCCCTTAACCTCAAGACGATCTTTGAAGAAATGGCGAGGAGGAACAAGTCGGAGGAGACAGCCCGGCTGCAGGCGACAAATAACCGCCTGCAGACGGAGCTGAATCAGCTTAAAAAGGAGGTAGCGGAGCTACGCGCCTCCATAGGGCAAGCTGGAGACAAATCACAGCCGTCCTCGTCTCCAATGGAGTTGGGGGAAGCTGCCCACACACCTCGGACGAGTCCAGCAGTGCAGGGTGAGCCCTCGGAATTAGAGGCCATCCTGCACAAATTTAGAATGGAGGAGAGGGAATTCACGCGCGCCCTCTTCGCGGGAATAGAAGACCGGCTCAACCCGGAGAAGCGCATCCGCCCGCCCCTCGCGGCCGACCGTGCTAGAGAGCCGGTCGTAGTCCTGGAGCGCATCAAGGAGCCGTTCAAGGCTCCTGAGACCCCCAAGACCAAAAGTGGGAAAAAAGTGCCTAGGAAGGCTACCTCAGCCGCCTCAGTCACCTCTGCCCCAACACCAACCCCGGGGCCCTCAAGAACGGCGGAACCAACCCCAGTGGCCCCACAAGCTCCGGCGGAAGACGTCCTCTTGCCTTCCACCACCCCTGCAAATGAGGGGTGGTCTACGGTGGTGCGCAAAGGCAAAGGAAAGGGGAAAAAGACGCCTTCCCCCCCTGCCCCAGCCTCGACGGGAGCCAAGAAGCAGGCCCCCAAACCCAAATCTGCCGGCCAACCCGCCGCAGGCACAGCGGCGGCCAAGAAAGCGGCCATCAAGCTGACCCCCCCCAAAACCGCCGCGGTAGTCGTGACTCTCACCGCGGAGGCCCTGGAACGGGGGGCAACTTATGAAGCGGTGTTGCGCGAGGCCAGGTCTAAAATGGACACGACGGAGATCGGCCCGGCTCGCTGCAGATCAACGCTGACGGGCGCCCGGAAGTTTGAGTTTCCGGGCGCCAAGAGCGCAGAACTGGCGGACACATTCGCCGCCAAACTGCGCGAGGCCGTACCGGAGGCGGTCAAGGTAACTCGGCCGCAGAAATGCGTCAGCATTGTTGTGTCGGATCTGGACGACTCCGTTTCTAAAGAGGAGGTCGTCCAGAAGGTCGCAGAAGTCGGGGGCTGCAGTCCGGCGGATGTCAGGTCTGGTGAAGTGCGTCCTGGCCGGGGTGGTGTCGGCACTGTACGCATCCAGTGCCCCATCACAGCGGCCAAAATCATCGTCGATGGTCGGAGGCTCCTTATTGGTTTCTCGTCGGCGTCGGTCCGCGCCATAGAGGACCCGCCTTTGCGTTGTTTCCGATGCTTCGGCCTTGGCCACACCCGCGCGCTTTGCCCGTCCTCTGTCGAGAGGGCGGGACTGTGCTACCGCTGTGGCCAGCCGGGGCACAAAGTCGCAGGTTGCAGCGCAAAAACCCATTGCGCAGTTTGCGCCGACAGCGGGAGGCCGGCAGGTCATATAATGGGGGGGAAAAATTGTGCTCCCCCCACCAAGAAAGGCAAAGTGCAGGCATCGGTCCAGCCCGCACCAGCCGAAGTGTCGGCAATGGAGATTGCAGTGACTGACAATGCCTAGGTCCAGTCACTGCAATTTCCTACAGACGAACGTCAACCACTGCAGGTCCGCCCAGGACATGCTGTCCCAGGCAATGGCCGAGTGGTTGACGGACGTTGCGGTGGTCGCTGAGCCATATTTCATACCCGATCACTGGATGGGTGATCGGGATGGCTCAGTGGCCGTCATTCGGCGGGCGTCGAGCGACTCCCCTCCCCTTTCGTTCGTGGAGAGGGGGTCAGGATATGTTGCTGCCAACTGGGGGGAATTAACCATAATAGGTGTATACTTCTCCCCCAGCAGGTCTGTGCAAGAATTCGAGGGCCTTCTAGCCTCGCTTTCGGCTACGGTGGGTCGGCTCTCCTCTCGCCTAATTCTGGTGGCCGGCGATTTTAACGCCAAGGCGACGGCCTGGGGCAACACGACCACGGCCTGCAATAGGCGTGGCCAGCTCCTGGAGGCGTGGTCCGTAGCGGTTGGTCTGTCCCTCCTGAACAGAGGGACTACTTACACGTGCGTGCGACAGCAGGGGGGATCGGTGGTGGATGTCTCGTTCGCCACCCCTGCCCTAGCCGCACGTGTGAGAGGCTGGAGGGTCGAGCTAGCCGAAACGCTCTCAGACCACCGCTACATCAGGTGGTCGGTAAATGCTCCTGGCTCCGCTGGAGCGCCCAGATCGGGCAGCGCGACAAGTTCTTTCCCCAGGTGGGCTCTGTCCCGCCTGGATCGCGAGATAGCCGGGGAGGCTGCGTTCGTCCAAGATTGGCTCGCACCTCCCCTGGACAACTCCGACGTGGACGCCGCCGCCAGAAGTTTCCGGAAGTCATTGACCGAGGTGTGCGACGCGAGCATGCCTCGGTCCCGCCGTCCTCCTCCGCGAAGATCTGTCTTCTGGTGGTCGGACGAGATCGCCGCTCTTCGCACCGCATGCATTGCGGCGCGAAGAGCTTATACCAGGAGCCGGCGTCGACGCCGCAGAGACCCGGAGAATGAGGCCCGCCTACATGCCACTTACACGGAGGCTCAGCGGGTTCTCAAGACAGAGATAGGGGCCGCCAAGGACCGCGCAAGGGCCGAAATGCTCGAGGGCCTCAACCAAGACCCGTGGGGGCGACCATACCGGGCCGCACGCAACCAGCTGCGCCCAACTGGTCCCCCCCTCACTGAGGTCCTCGAGCCTGACCTTTTGAGGAACATCGTCCGGGTTCTGTTCCCGGCTCGTCCCGCGTCTTTTTCTCCCCCGCCCATGTGTCCACCACCGAGGGTAGCCGTGCCCGACGGAGAAATCCCAGAGGTCTCCACTCTGGAGCTTGGCACGGCTACGCTCAGTATTAGGGCAAAGAAGACGGCGCCGGGCCCGGACGGGGTCCCGGCCAGAGTGTTGGCCCTGGCTCTCACCCAGATGGGCGACAGGTTCCGGAGCCTTCTCGACAGCTGCTTTTCGTCGGGAAGGTTTCCGGCATCGTGGAAGGAGGGCCAACTAGTCCTCCTCCGCAAAGAGGGCCGTCCGGCAGAGTCACCTGCAGCTTACCGGCCAATAGTTCTCCTCGACGAGGCCGGTAAGCTGTTCGAGCGGATAATCGCGTCCCGCATAAATACTCATCTGCGGGACGTTGGGCCGGATTTGTCGGAGGCTCAGTTTGGTTTCCGTGCGGGGCGGTCCACAATAGACGCCCTGTCACGCCTTGGGACCCTCGTCAGGGAGTCGTTGGACCGGGGGGAGGTGTTGCTGGCGGTATCGTTCGATATCGCCAACGCGTTTAACACCATCCCCCACTCCACCATTCTGAGGGCACTCGCTTTTCACCGGGTGCCCCTGTATTTACGGGTTTTGCTGTCTAACTACCTGTCCAGCAGAAAGGTGATGTTTGTGGGTAAGGACGGCCACCTACACAGCCACAGGGTGGAGGCCGGTGTTCCGCAGGGGTCGGTTTTGGGCCCCCTGCTTTGGAACATCGGCTTTGACTGGTTACTGCGGGGTGCCCTCCTCCCGGGCATGAGTGTCATTTGTTATGCAGATGACACTCTTGTCACAGCCCGGGGGAGGAGCTATAGGGACGCGGCCTGTCTGGCCTCCGCCGGCGGCACTCTAATTGCGCGCCGGATAGAACTGCTGGGCCTTCGTGCAGCACTGAGCAAGACCGAGGCCATACTCTTCCATGGGCCTCGGCAGCGTCGCCCACCAGACGCCAATATCAAAATCGGCGAAACAAGAATCGCGGTCGGGACCCAGATGAAGTACCTGGGTCTCATCTTGGATAGCCGGTGGCAGTTTGGCCCTCATTTTCGCCAACTGTCACCGCGCTTAATGAAGGCGGGTAATGCCTTCTCATGGCTACTGCCCAATATTGGAGGACCCAGGGTGCACTGCCGGCGCCTATATGCCGGCATTTTGCAGAGCATGGCCCTCTACGGGGCCCCAATCTGGGCGGACTCCCTCGCCAAAAGGGAGAACGTCCAGCTCCTCCGTCGGCCTCAGAGGGCCATAGCCCAAAGAGTCTCAAGGGCCTACTGCACCGTGGGCTCCGACGTGGCCTGCGTTTTGGCTGGTACCCCGCCCTGGGAGTTGGAGGCGCGGGTACTGGCAAATGTTTATGAATGGGTGGCCGAACAGAGGGCCAATGGTGAGAGGCCATCTGTCACTGAGAGGGAGTCGGTCCGCAAGGAGGCGCGTCATGTTTTGATGGAGTCGTGGGCCAGCGACTTGGCGGCGGCTAGTTGGGGTCGCCGCACTTTGGATGCAGTCGGGCCAGTGCTCAATCGCTGGCTGGAAAGAAGACACGGCTTCCTCTCCTTCCGGTTGGTGCAGATTTTGACAGGTCACGGCTGTTTTGGGTCGTATCTGCACCGTATCGGGAGGGAGGAATCGCCAGTGTGCCCGCACTGCGGTGCGACGGAGGACACGGCGGAGCACACTTTGTGCGAGTGCCCGTCGTGGTCCAATCAACGGTCCACCCTTAGAGCCGTGGTGGGACCGGACCTCTCGCTCCCCACTCTAGTGGAGAACATGCTCCAGAGCGAGAGGGCCTGGACGGCGGTCGCCTCCTTCTGCGAGGACACCATGTCGCAGAAGGAGGCGGCGGAGCGGGGCCGGGAGGACGATCCCCTCGCGCCTCCGCACCGCAGACGTAGGAGGGGACGAACGAGGCGCCACTACCTCAGCCTCGCCCCTCCCAGTGGAGACACGCGGGTGGTCGGTGCGGGGGCACCGCCATCCGCATTGCACACGTCTCCACTGCCGCCGGACGGGAATAGTACGGTACCCCCTACTATTCCTGTCGCCCCCCCTGCTGGGGGGGGGCATGTGGTGCCCGCCGTGTAGGGCGGGCCGGTCGCTGGAGGGCGTCGTGGATGTTGAGGCTCAGCCATACCCACAACGTCCCTCCACTCAAGCGATGAGGGGTACCGCGGGGTTTTAGTGGGTATACCCCGGCCACTTCCATCCTGGCCGGAGCAGGGGCCTTTAATTCCAGAGGCCCCCGGGAGTCCCACACACCACCCTGCCCCCCCGGGTAGGGTGACGGTGCATAAAGCATTTCCCCGCGTCAAAAAAAAAAAAAAAAAAAAAAGGTTAGGTTAGGTTGGGGTAGCAGGTCGGACAACCTCCTCGTGCGCTCACCCGTTTGTTAGTCCCCTTTAGCATTGGGGGGGAAGGACAAACGGCTTGAGCCTGGTTTACCCTGGGCAACGTCGGCTGGAAACTTCTCCCGGGGGATCTTTCCAGTCGACGGCAATGGTCCGACACCACCGTGCCCTCCCGTCCCTCCCTCCCTTGGGAGGGTTACGTGGAAGGGCACTGGGGGGGTCTGGGGACTATGGGGGGGATCTTTGGGGTTCTTCTTTCCTTTCTTTTTCTACTCTTCAAACCTTCTTTCCATTCTTTCTTTTCTTATAGAGGGAGCTCTACCTCTTTAAAAATTGAGCAAACACACATCATGAAGGCGAAAGGGAAAATTGTAGTACCCCAGGGCGGTACCGGCCGGGAGGCCGGAGAATCCGCCGGCGCGTCTTCGGACGCGTCCTGCCCCTCGTATTCTGGGGGGGGCACCAATCGCCCAGTGCTGTGCACTGTTCCTGCTCATATGGAGCAGAAGAAGGACGTGACAGAGAAGGAGAAGGACGTGACAGAGAAGGAGATAAGGAACACGGAGGAGAGGAAGGAGACGGAGCCAAAGCGGACGGTCCGGCGCAGTCAGCGCCTACTACGTCCCAGTGGAGAGAGGAGCGACCGAAGCCGCAGCAGAAGCAGCAGCGGCAGGGAGGCTTCGCCTCTGGCGCCCGCAGCTGCAGCTGGTGCAGCCGCCGAGGTGAGTAGACAAGGAGAGGTGAGTGGTAGCAGCGTTGGCGGAAGCCGAGACGCATCCCCGGGCACCTCAGGTTTGTCGGAGTCGGACTCGTCGTCACACGCCAGCCTCATGACAGTAGACCCCTCTTCGGGGGAGGACGTCGGGCGGCTGTGGCAGACGAAGAAGGAGGCCGTGAAGAGGAAGCACGCCAAGCCGGCTAAGGGCAGCGGCTCCGGGGTGGCGGTAAAGGAGAGGAAGAGCGGCTCGGACTCGGCCGAGGGCCCCACGGCCCCAAAAGGTAAGCCGGTAGGCCGTCCGCCGACGACTGGCGAATACGTCGGTGCGGCGGCGGCCCGCAAGGAGTTTGCCCGCGAAAAGCGCGGGGCTGAGCGGGCGGAGGCAGAGGCACGGGCCGAGCGAGAGGTCGCAGAAATGGACCGCGCTCTGCGTCTTACGCGTGATAGAGCATCGCGTCTCTCAGAGTCGTCGCAGGACGAGAGGGATATGGCGGCCTCTGTCTTAAGGGAGCGGATGAGCGGCTCCGTTGCGATCGTGCGCAAAGTCATCGCGACGTCCGGGCATCTGAAGGGCACTAATCAGCGGGCCCTGAAAACAGCAGCAGAGGAGTTTGAGCGCGTAGCAGCAGAACTCTACGAACGCACGGTTTCCGCGGAGACGGAAAAGCTCCAGGCGGAGAACTCCCGTCTCCAAGCGGAACTCCTCAAACAGGGGAAGATGCTGGAGCAGCTGCGGGAGGAGATGGCCAGCCTGCGCGCGAGTCTGGGGGCACAGGAGCCGCCTAGAGCTGTCGTCGGGGGTGAAGAACGCAACGTCTTCGCGTACGTAGACGCCAGGTTTGAAGCCCTGGAGAGGCGCCTACCTCCGGAGAGACTTCGGCCCCCCCTAGCTGCTGACAAGCGCAACGCAGCGGAGCCGCCGACCCCGACGCCGCGTCCCACGCCCGCTCAACGCACTGATATAGGTACGCATTCAGCGAAGGCCGCACCACCTGCAGCGGCCCCACAGTCGAAGGCTCCAGCGCCGACCAAACCCGCGCCCCGCAAGGGGCGGAGGGCGAGGAAGGCCGCGAAGGGTAAGGCGGCACCTGCCGCCCCACCCCCAAGGGAGCCACGCCCCTTGCCGCCGGCTCCGACCTCCATGGAGGAGGGATGGACCACGGTGGTGAGGAGAGGCCGTACAAACGGCAAAGGGGCTGCTGCAGGAGCAGTACCCGGACCCCAGCCGAGGCAGCAGAAGGCGCCGAAACCGCCCCGACTCCGCCCCGCGCGTGCGGCGGTTGTAGTGTTAACACTACAGCCTGATGCCGACAAGCGGGGCGTCACGTACGGTGGCGTGATTACCGAGGCCAAGGCCGGGATTTCCCTGGCGGCCCTCGGTATAGAGTCGGTGCGGTTTCGACGCGCAGCGACCGGCGGCACTATTTTAGAGCTGCCGGGAGCTGAGACGGACAGCAGGGCAGACGCCCTGGCTGACAAGCTGCGCGAGGTCCTCAACGCGGATGACGTGAGGGTTTCCCGGCCTGTGAGGTGCGCAGAAATGCGCATCTCTGAGCTGGATGACTCCGTCTCCGCAGAGGAGGTCGCAGCCGCCGTCGCTAAGGCTGGGGGTTGCTCGGTAGAGTCCGTCAGGACGGGCCCGATTCGCCGAGCACGATCCGGGCAAGGCGCCTGTTGGGCACGCTGCCCCGTTTCGGCGGCCGGAAAACTGGCTGGCGGTAATCGCCTGCTGGTGGGATGGTCGTCGGCGCGGGTGCAGTTATTGGAGGCCAGAGAGTTGCGCTGCTTCCGGTGCCTTCAGCGGGGGCACGTCAGGGCGCAGTGCGACTCCGATGTCGACCGCAGTAGCCAGTGCTACCGGTGCGGACAGCTTGGCCATCTAGCCAGTGCCTGCGAGGAGGCGCCACACTGCACGGTGTGTGCCATAGCCGGCCGAAAGGCCGGCCACAGGGTTGGGAGCAAGGCCTGCACTTCTCCCAAACCCACGAAACGCGGTCGGCGGACTGCCACTGAGGCCAAGGCCCAGTCGCAGCCCGCCCCCTCCGAATCACCTCGGGACGCGGAGATGACGACAACCTCGTCTCCGTAAGATGGCGCTCAGATTCCTTCAGGGGAATCTCAATCACTGCGCCCGAGCTCAAGACCTTATGGTCCAGAGCATGGCGCAGTGGTTGGTAGCCATGGCGGTTATGGCCGAGCCGTACTTCGTCCCCCCCGATTGGGAGGCGGATGTTGACGGCACAGTGGCCATAATCACCCGACCGGTGGTTGGCGCTCCCCCTTTTCGGAGAATCGAAAGGGGGCACGGATGGGTTGCGGCTGAGTTGGGGGGGGGCATCCTGCTTGTCGGGGTGTACTTCTCCCCCAACCGGTCTCTAGCTCACTTCGAGAGCTTTCTCTCCGAGCTGGAGACTGTGTTCGGCCGGAATCGTTCGCTCCATGTGCTCGTGGCTGGGGATTTCAATGCCAAATCTTTGGTATGGGGATCCCCAGCGACAGATGTGCGTGGTAGTGCGCTTGAGGAGTGGATGGTTGCTTCAGGATTGACAGTCTTGAATCGAGGTTCGGTAGACACGTGCGTGCGCATGCGGGGTGGGTCCATCGTGGACTTAACGTTCGCGAGCCCCGCGCTAGCGCGCCGTGTCCAGGACTGGAGAGTGTTGGTCGATGTGGAGACGTTGTCGGACCACCGGTATATCCGGTTCGACGTCTGTCCGCAACAGCCGACGCTCCAGACCGGTCCAAGCCGTCCTCGGTTTAGGGACTGTCCGCGCTGGGCTCTGAAGCAGCTTGACCGTGAGATGGCGGAATGTGCTTCCCTTGTCCAGGCGTGGATCCCTGCGCCGGATGGACCTGTCGATGTGGAGAGCGAGGCCGGTTGGTTTCGGGGGGCGCTGTCGCATATTTGCGACGCAGCCATGCCCCGGGCCGGGCCAGTCTCTCCGCGTAGACAGGTGTACTGGTGGTCCGCAGACCTCGCGGACTTACGCTTCGCGTGCGTGAGGGCGAGACGCCAGTACTCCCGGTACCGGCGCAGGCGCGTCAGGATGCCGGACGAGGAGTCGCGCCTCTACGACACCTATCGGGTGGCGAAGAAGGCGCTCAAGGTGGGAATCGACAGAGCCAAGACCAGAGCACGGGAGGAGTTTCTTGGGACGCTCGATGCCGATCCGTGGGGGAGGCCGTATAGGGTGGCGCTGAGTAAGCTCCGCCCCTGGGCCCCCCCGGTGACGCAGAGCCTCCCGCCTCCCTTGCTCCGCACCGTGGTCGAGGCACTATTCCCTACCCGAACCGAGGAGCACATTCCGCCAGTGGTAACGCCGCCGACAGGTGATGTGGGCGCAGTCGAGGTCCCGGCCGTGTCGGACGCTGAGTTCGATGCGGCCGTCTCTCGCATGCGGGCCCGTAACACGGCCCCCGGCCTAGACGGCATACCCGGCCGCGTGTTGGCAATTTGCCTTCCGTGGCTGGGGCCGAGGCTGCGTGGGCTGTTCACGGCCTGCCTCGAGCGGGGACGTTTTCCGCGCGAGTGGAAAACGGGCAAGCTCGTGCTGTTGCAGAAGGATGGTCGTCCGTTCGACTCTCCCTCGGCCTACCGCCCGATTGTGTTGCTCGACGAGCTTAGCAAACTCTTAGAGCGCATAATTGCTGGCCGCCTGATTGGTCACCTCAATGAGGTGGGTCCGAATCTGTCGGATAATCAGTTCGGATTTAGGCGTCATAGGTCCACGGTTCACGCGATTCTCCGCGTGAAGGACATCGCACAATCTGCGATGTCGCAGGGTCGAGTGGTGTTGGCCGTATCTCTTGATATAGCCAACGCTTTCAACACCCTGCCGTGGAGTTGTATAAAGGAGGCACTCCGACACTTTAGGGTGCCCCTTTATCTGAGGCTGATCCTCGACTCGTACCTGAGTGAGAGGTACGTAGAGTTCCCTGGCCGAGATGGTTGGTCGCGGCACCCCATGTCGTGCGGTGTCCCGCAGGGTTCGGTCCTTGGGCCGCTCCTGTGGAACATTGGTTACGACTGGGCACTTCGCGGTGCCAACCTCCCGGGGGTCGACGTAACTTGTTACGCCGACGATACCCTGGTGACGGCGAGAGGGAAGTCATACAGAGATGCAGCCATCCTGGCCACTGCAGGCGTGGCGCAGGTCGTCGGTCGTATCCGGCGCTTAGGGCTTCATGTAGCCCTAGAGAAGTCCGAGGCCATATGTTTCCATGGTCCTCGGCAGAAACCTCCAGCCGGTTCTCACATCTGTGTGGGGGGGTCCCAGATCTTTGTCGAGTCGACCATGAAGTACCTGGGATTGGTCCTCGACAGTCACTGGGACTTCCTGCCGCACTTTAGGCGCTTGTCGCCTAAACTGATGAGAACCGCTGCCGCCTTGGGCAGGCTTCTGCCCAACGTCGGGGGGCCAAAGGCATCTTGCCGGCGGCTCTACGCGGGGGTCGTGCGGTCTATCGCCCTGTACGGCGCACCTGTGTGGGCCGACACCCTGACAAGCCGGTGTATCGCGGAGCTGCGGAGACCGCAGCGAGCGATGGCAGTCAGGGTCATACGGGGCTACCGCACGATCTCCTACGAGGCGGCGTGTGTGCTAGCCAGCTCACTCCCCTGGGACCTCGACGCGAGAGCCCTCTCGGCGGTGTTTCGCTGCCGGGAGGAGGCGCGTCGGGCCTCAGTCCACGGGGTGACGTCACGCGAGGTGAGCGCCTTGTTGGTAGAGTTCCGCACACTTGCTGTGGAGCTCTGGGACGTGCGACTGGCTGATCCCGGAGCCGGTCTTCGGACCGTCTCGGCGATCCGGCCTGTCTTAGCTGCATGGTTGAACAGGACCCATGGCGCGGTAACCTTCCATCTGGCTCAGGTGCTCTCCGGGCATGGATGCTTCGGGAAGTACCTGTGTCGGATCGGTCGGGAGGCGACCGGGTCCTGTCATCACTGCGGCTCCGTTGAGGACAGTGCTGAGCACACGTTGGAGGAGTGTCCGGCTTTTGCCGTAGAGCGCAATGCGCTATCCGCCGTTGTTGGGCAGGACCTCTCTCTACCGACCGTGGTGTCTGCCATGGTGAGTAGCGAGGAGTCTTGGGATGCGGTGCTCTCCTTCTGCGGCAGTGTCATGTCGCAGAAGGAGAGCGCCGAGCGCCAGCGCGAGCTGGACGATCCCGCCCGACGTCGTAGGCGAGGCCGCCGTGGCGATGGTGTCTAGCCCGGCGGCGCCCTGCAGGGGGGGCTCCGAATACTCCTGAGGTATCCCTGCCTGTCGTAGGAGGCGACTAAAAGGGCCTTTGGGGTCGTGGGGGTTAGGGGAGGCGGTCCTCTGCCCTCAATCGTCCCCGGAGAAGCCGACTGCAGGTGTTACACCCGGTCCGTCAGGATAGGGTACACAGCTGTCTATGTGGTCGTGAAACACCACCCTAGGTGTTCTGGGGGAGAATACCACTCCCTCGAGATGGGCCGCCAGGCGGCAGCGCGCGCTACGTAGACTTTACGAGATGAATCCCGACAGTGGGGATCCCGTTGGTTTTGCGTTAGCGCCCGAAGAACGACAGCCTTGAGGTTTAGTCGGTAGGGTCTCCGGAGATTGCTACCGGTTTCGAGCCCGACTCACCCTTTTAGGTCCACCCAGGACTCTAACTGGATGGTGCGTAAGTAAGCATTCCTCAAGTAAAAAAAAAAAAAAAAAAAAAAAGGTTAGGTTAGGTTGGGGTAGCAGGTCGGACAACCTCCTCGTGCGCTCACCCGTTTGTTAGTCCCCTTTAGCATTGGGGGGGAAGGACAAACGGCTTGAGCCTGGTTTACCCTGGGCAACGGCGGCTGGAAACTTCTCCCGGGGGATCTTTCCAGTCGACGGCAATGGTTCGACACCACCGTGCCCTCCCGTCCCTCCCTCCCTTGGGAGGGTTACGTGGATGGGCACTGGGGGGGTCTGGGGACTATGGGGGGGATCTTTGGGGTTCTTCTTTCCTTTCTTTTTCTACTCTTCAAACCTTCTTTCCATTCTTTCTTTCTTACAGAGGGAGCTCTACCTCTCTAAAAATTGAGCAACACTCATCATGGAAGCGGTTGAAAAAGTTACAGTACCCCAGGGCGGTACCGGCCGGGAGGCCGGAGAATCCGCCGGCGCGTCTTCGGATGCGTCCTGCCCCTCGTACTCTGGGGGGGGCAACACCCGCCAAGTGCTGAGCACTGTACCTGCTCAGGTGGAGCAGAGGAAGGAGGAGACGACGAAGAAGAGGACTAGGAAGACGGAGCAGAAGAAGGAGGAGGAGAAAAGAGACACGGAGGTGACGAAGAAGGCGGAGCCAACACGGGCGGTCCGGCGCAGTCAGCGCCTCCTTCGCCCAAGCGGAGAGCGGAGCGACCGGAGCCGCAGCAGAAGCAGCGGCAGGGAGGCTTCTCCACTGGCGCCTGCAGCTGCAGCTGGTGCAGCTACCGAAGGAGAGGTGAGTGGATCGGAGGTGAGTGTGTGCAGTGTAGGTGAAAGGAGGGCCGCGTCCCCGGGCACATCGGGCCTGGAGTCGGACTCTTCATCGTCGCACGCGAGCCTAATGACGGTCGACCCTTCTTCGGGGGAGGACGTTGTCGGGCGGCTGTGGCAGAAAAAGAAGGAGGCCGTCAAACGGAAGCACGCCAAGCCGGCGAAGGGCGCTTCTGGACTGGAGGTGAAGGATAAGAAGAGTGGCTCCGACTCAGCAGAGGGCCCCACGGCCCCAAAGAGTAAGTCCGTAGGTCGTCCGCCAACGACCGGCGATTACGTCGGTGCGGCGGCGGCCCGAAAGGAGTTTGCCCGCGAAAAGCGCGGGGCTGAGCGGGCGGAGGCAGAGGCACGAGCCGAACGAGAGGTCGCGGAGATGGACCGGAAGCTGCGCTTGACGCGGGACCGGGCCGCGCGCCTCTCGGAGTCATCCCAGGATGAGAGAGACTTGGCGGCCTCTGTCCTCAGAGATCGGATGATCGGTTCCGTGGAGATCGTGAGGAAGGTAGTGGCCACGTCTGGACATCTGAAGGGCACCAATCAGAGGGCCCTGAAGACGGCGGCCGAAGAGTTTGAGAGGGTGGCCTCCGAGCTCTACGAGCGCACTGTCTCCGCAGAAACGGAGAAGCTACAGTTGGAGAACTCCCGTCTCCAAGCGGAGTTGCTGAAACAGGGGAGGATGCTGGAGCAGCTGCGCGAGGAGATGGCCGGTCTGCGAGCAAGCCTGGCGAACCAGGAGCCCCGAGCTGTCGTCGGCGGGGATGAGCGAAATGTCTTCGCCTACGTCGACGCCCGCATAGAGGCCCTGGAGATGCGCCTGCCCCAGGAGAGACTTCGGCCCCCTCTGGCAGCCGACAGGAACCGCAAAACGGAGCCACCGATCCCGGCAGTACGTGCCGCGCCCGCTCAGCAGCAGGAGAAGAAAGGTACGCAACCTGCGAAGGCCGCACCACCTGCAGCGGCCCCACAGTCGAAGGCTCCAGCGCCGACCAAACCCGCGCCCCGCAAGGGGCGGAGGGCGAGGAAGGCCGCGAAGGGTAAGGCGGCACCTGCCGCCCCACCCCCAAGGGAGCCACGCCCCTTGCCGCCGGCTCCGACCTCCATGGAGGAGGGATGGACCACGGTGGTGAGGAGAGGCCGTACAAACGGCAAAGGGGCTGCTGCAGGAGCAGTGCCCGGACCCCAGCCGAGGCAGCAGAAGGCGCCGAAACCGCCCCGACTCCGCCCCGCGCGTGCGGCGGTTGTAGTGTTAACACTACAGCCTGATGCCGACAAGCGGGGCGTCACGTACGGTGGCGTGATTACCGAGGCCAAGGCCGGGATTTCCCTGGCGGCCCTCGGTATAGAGTCGGTGCGGTTTCGACGCGCAGCGACCGGCGGCACTATTTTAGAGCTGCCGGGAGCTGAGACGGACAGCAGGGCAGACGCCCTGGCTGACAAGCTGCGCGAGGTCCTCAACGCGGATGACGTGAGGGTTTCCCGGCCTGTGAGGTGCGCAGAAATGCGCATCTCTGAGCTGGACGACTCCGTCTCCGCAGAGGAGGTCGCAGCCGCCGTCGCTAAGGCTGGGGGTTGCTCGGTAGAGTCCGTCAGGACGGGCCCGATTCGCCGAGCACGATCCGGGCAAGGCGCCTGTTGGGCACGCTGCCCCGTTTCGGCGGCCGGAAAACTGGCTGGCGGTAATCGCCTGCTGGTGGGATGGTCGTCGGCGCGGGTGCAGTTATTGGAGGCCAGAGAGTTGCGCTGCTTCCGGTGCCTTCAGCGGGGGCACGTCAGGGCGCAGTGCGACTCCGATGTCGACCGCAGTAGCCAGTGCTACCGGTGCGGACAGCTTGGCCATCTAGCCAGTGCCTGCGAGGAGGCGCCACACTGCACGGTGTGTGCCATAGCCGGCCGAAAGGCCGGCCACAGGGTTGGGAGCAAGGCCTGCACTTCTCCCAAACCCACGAAACGCGGTCGGCGGACTGCCACTGAGGCCAAGGCCCAGTCGCAGCCCGCCCCCTCCGAATCACCTCGGGACGCGGAGATGACGACAACCTCGTCTCCGTAAGATGGCGCTCAGATTCCTTCAGGGGAATCTCAATCACTGCGCCCGAGCTCAAGACCTTATGGTCCAGAGCATGGCGCAGTGGTTGGTAGCCATGGCGGTTATGGCCGAGCCGTACTTCGTCCCCCCCGATTGGGAGGCGGATGTTGACGGCACAGTGGCCATAATCACCCGACCGGTGGTTGGCGCTCCCCCTTTTCGGAGAATCGAAAGGGGGCACGGATGGGTTGCGGCTGAGTTGGGGGGGGGCATCCTGCTTGTCGGGGTGTACTTCTCCCCCAACCGGTCCCTAGCTCACTTCGAGAGCTTTCTCTCCGAGCTGGAGACTGTGTTCGGCCGGAATCGTTCGCTCCATGTGCTCGTGGCTGGGGATTTCAATGCCAAATCCTTGGTATGGGGATCCCCAGCGACAGATGTGCGTGGTAGTGCGCTTGAGGAGTGGATGGTTGCTTCAGGATTGACAGTCTTGAATCGAGGTTCGGTAGACACGTGCGTGCGCATGCGGGGCGGGTCCATCGTGGACTTAACGTTCGCGAGCCCCGCGCTAGCGCGCCGTGTCCAGGACTGGAGAGTGTTGGTCGATGTGGAGACGTTGTCGGACCACCGGTATATCCGGTTCGACGTCTGTCCGCAACAGCCGACGCTCCAGACCGGTCCAAGCCGTCCTCGGTTTAGGGACTGTCCGCGCTGGGCTCTGAAGCAACTTGACCGTGAGATGGCGGAATGTGCTTCCCTTGTCCAGGCGTGGATCCCTGCGCCGGATGGACCTGTCGATGTGGAGAGCGAGGCCGGTTGGTTCCGGGGGGCGCTGTCGCATATTTGCGACGCAGCCATGCCCCGGGCCGGGCCAGTCTCTCCGCGTAGACAGGTGTACTGGTGGTCCGCAGACCTCGCGGACTTACGCTTCGCGTGCGTGAGGGCGAGACGCCAGTACTCCCGGTACCGGCGCAGGCGCGTCAGGATGCCGGACGAGGAGTCGCGCCTCTACGACACCTATCGGGTGGCGAAGAAGGCGCTCAAGGTGGGAATTGACAGAGCCAAGACCAGAGCGAGGGAGGAGTTTCTGGGGTCGCTCGATGCCGATCCGTGGGGGAGGCCGTATAGGGTGGCGCTGAGTAAGCTCCGCCCCTGGGCCCCCCCGGTGACGCAGAGCCTCCCGCCTCCCTTGCTCCGCACCGTGGTCGAGGCACTATTCCCTACCCGAACCGAGGAGCACATTCCGCCAGTGGTAACGCCGCCGACAGGTGATGTGGGCGCAGTCGAGGTCCCGGCCGTGTCGGACGCTGAGTTCGATGCGGCCGTCTCTCGCATGCGGGCCCGTAACACGGCCCCCGGCCTAGACGGCATACCCGGCCGCGTGTTGGCAATTTGCCTTCCGTGGCTGGGGCCGAGGCTGCGTGGGCTGTTCACGGCCTGCCTCGAGCGGGGACGTTTTCCGCGCGAGTGGAAGACGGGCAAGCTCGTGCTGTTGCAGAAGGATGGTCGTCCGTTCGACTCTCCCTCGGCCTACCGCCCGATTGTGTTGCTCGACGAGCTTAGCAAACTCTTAGAGCGCATAATTGCTGGCCGCCTGATTGGTCACCTCAATGAGGTGGGTCCGAATCTGTCGGATAATCAGTTCGGATTTAGGCGTCATAGGTCCACGGTTCACGCGATTCTCCGCGTGAAGGACATCGCACAATCTGCGATGTCGCAGGGTCGAGTGGTGTTGGCCGTATCTCTTGATATCGCCAACGCTTTCAACACCCTGCCGTGGAGTTGTATAAAGGAGGCGCTCCGACACTTTAGGGTGCCCCTTTATCTGAGGCTGATCCTCGACTCGTACCTGAGCGAGAGGTACGTAGAGTTCCCTGGCCGAGATGGTTGGTCGCGGCACCCCATGTCGTGCGGTGTCCCGCAGGGTTCGGTCCTTGGGCCGCTCCTGTGGAACATTGGCTACGACTGGGCACTTCGCGGTGCCAACCTCCCGGGGGTTGACGTAACTTGTTACGCCGACGATACCCTGGTGACGGCGAGAGGGAAGTCATACAGAGATGCAGCCATCCTGGCCACTGCAGGCGTGGCGCAGGTCGTCGGTCGTATCCGGCGCTTAGGGCTTCATGTAGCCCTAGAGAAGTCCGAGGCCATATGTTTCCATGGTCCTCGGCAGAAACCTCCAGCCGGTTCTCACATCTGTGTGGGGGGGTCCCAGATCTTTGTCGAGTCGACCATGAAGTACCTGGGATTGGTCCTCGACAGTCACTGGAACTTCCTGCCGCACTTTAGGCGCTTGTCGCCTAAACTGATGAGAACCGCTGCCGCCTTGGGCAGGCTTCTGCCCAACGTCGGGGGGCCAAAGGCATCTTGCCGGCGGCTCTACGCGGGGGTCGTGCGGTCTATCGCCCTGTACGGCGCACCTGTGTGGGCCGACACCCTGACAAGCCGGTGTATCGCGGAGCTGCGGAGACCGCAGCGAGCGATGGCAGTCAGGGTCATACGGGGCTACCGCACGATCTCCTACGAGGCGGCGTGTGTGCTAGCCAGCTCACTCCCCTGGGATCTCGACGCGAGGGCCCTCTCGGCGGTGTTTCGCTGTCGGGAGGAGGCGCGTCGGGCCTCAGTCCACGGGGTGACGTCACGCGAGGTGAGCGCCTTGTTGGTAGAGTTCCGCACACTTGCTGTGGAGCTCTGGGACGTGCGACTGGCTGATCCCGGAGCCGGTCTTCGGACCGTCTCGGCGATCCGGCCTGTCTTAGCTGCATGGTTGAACAGGACCCATGGCGCGGTAACCTTCCATCTGGCTCAGGTGCTCTCCGGGCATGGATGCTTCGGGAAGTACCTGTGTCGGATCGGTCGGGAGGCGACCGGGTCCTGTCATCACTGCGGCTCCGTTGAGGACAGTGCTGAGCACACGTTGGAGGAGTGTCCGGCTTTTGCCGTAGAGCGCAATGCGCTATCCGCCGTTGTTGGGCAGGACCTCTCTCTACCGACCGTGGTGTCTGCCATGGTGAGTAGCGAGGAGTCTTGGGATGCGGTGCTCTCCTTCTGCGGCAGTGTCATGTCGCAGAAGGAGAGCGCCGAGCGCCAGCGCGAGCTGGACGATCCCGCCCGACGTCGTAGGCGAGGCCGCCGTGGCGATGGTGTCTAGCCCGGCGGCGCCCTGCAGGGGGGGCTCCGAATACTCCTGAGGTATCCCTGCCTGTCGTAGGAGGCGACTAAAAGGGCCTTTGGGGTCGTGGGGGTTAGGGGAGGCGGTCCTCTGCCCTCAATCGTCCCCGGAGAAGCCGACTGCAGGTGTTACACCCGGTCCGTCAGGATAGGGTACACAGCTGTCTATGTGGTCGTGAAACACCACCCTAGGTGTTCTGGGGGAGAATACCACTCCCTCGAGATGGGCCGCCAGGCGGCAGCGCGCGCTACGTAGACTTTACGAGATGAATCCCGACAGTGGGGATCCCGTTGGTTTTGCGTTAGCGCCCGAAGAACGACAGCCTTGAGGTTTAGTCGGTAGGGTCTCCGGAGATTGCTACCGGTTTCGAGCCCGACTCACCCTTTTAGGTCCACCCAGGACTCTAACTGGATGGTGCGTAAGTAAGCATTCCTCAAGTAAAAAAAAAAAAAAAAAAAAAAAAAAAAAAAAAAAAAAAAGGTTAGGTTAGGTTGGGGTATCGGGTCAGGAAACCTCCTCGCGTGCCTGGCTGTCTTGTCCGTCCCTCAGAATCCCCTTCTGGGGATTAGGGGGGAAGGGCAAGCAGTCGGGCCAGGTTTACCCCGGGCAACGGGGGCTGGAGACGTCCTATCGGATCTCTCCAGTCGACGGCAATGTCCTGACACCCGTGCCCTCCCGTCCCTCCTTTTTTGAGGAGGTTCGTGGATGGGCACTCTTTTCGGGGGGGATCTTTGGGGTTTCTTGTTTCTTTCTTTGTGTTGTCTTTTTTGGTCTTGTTCTTCTTTCTTTTCTTCTTTTCGCCTTCAAGTGGGAGCTCTACCACTCTAAAAATTGAGCTACATCACTATGAAGGCAGCTCGAAAAAAAAGCGTACCCCAGGGCGGTACCGGCCGTGAGGCCGGAGAATCCGCCGGCGCGTCTTCGGATGCGTCCTGCCCCTCGTATTCTGGGGGGGGCACCGACTGCTCATTGGTGAGTCCACCAACTTCGCCCTTACCATCGGCGGAGACAGAGAGGGAGAGGCCGGGTGGAGTGGCTAGGCGCGTTCTGCGCAGTGGCCGCTCTAGCGCCGGTACAAGTCGGAGTAGGAGCCGGAGCCGGAGTCCAGCGACGTCACGCGTTGCATCGGAGCCGGAGTCGGACTCGAGCGCGAGCGCCATGACGGTGGAGCCTCAGTCTGAGGGTGAAGCCGGGAAGCTCTGGCGCAAACGCGGCCATGCCAAGGCCGCCGAGAGCGACAAGGGTGCTGGTTCCGTGTCGGACGGGAGCGTGTCAGGCTCCTCGTCCACTAGCGGAAGACCAGCATCCGTAAAATCGAGGGGTAGAGGCCGTCCGCCGACCACCGGCGAGTACGTCGGGCTGGCGGCGGCCAAAAAAGAATTCGCGCTGAAGAAGCGCAAGGAAGAGCGGGCAGAGGCGGAGGAGCGTGGCGAACGGGAGCTAGCCGTTATGGACCACGACCTTCGGCAGCTGCGTGAGAGGGCGTCGCGCACGTCGGAGTCGTCGCGAGACGAGGAAGACGAGCGCGACATGACGGCGTCCGTCCTTAAGGAGCGCATGGACGGCTCGGTGGCGATCGTCCGTAAGGTGATCGCCTGCTCGGGCCACCTTAAGGGCACGAGCCAGAAGGCCCTCAAGACCGCGGCGGAGGAGTTTGCGAGGACAGCGGGCGAGCTGTACTCCCGAACCGTCTCAGACGAGACGAAGAAACTCCAGGCCGAAAACTCCCGCCTACAAGCGGAGCTCAGCCGACAGGGGAGAGAGCTGGTCGAACTCCGCGAGGAGATGGCCAAGCTCCGCGCGAGCCTCACCGGGCAAGCGCCCCGCGTTGTTGACGCCGGCGGAGACAGCAATGTCTTCGCCTACGTCAACGCGCGGTTCGAGGCCTTGGAGGCACGCCTGCCTCCCGAGCGTCTCCGGCCTCCCCTGGCCGCTGACCGCCGCTTGGCGAACGCGCCGCCGGTACCAGGACCGGCCGCGCGACCTGCGCCCGCTCGAGCGAGCGAAAGGGCCACTCCTCAGGCCCCAGCTCGCAGCACACCGGCTGCAGCCGCGCCGAAGCCACAGGCTCCAGCGCCGACCAAGCCCGAGTCCCGTCGTGGGAGAAGGGCAAGGAAGGCCGCGAAGGGCAGGGCAGCTCCAACTGCCCCGCCCCCAAGGGAGCCTCGTCCCCTACCGCCGGCCCCCGTGTCCATGGAGGACGGCTGGACCACAGTGGTCAAGAGGGGAAGGACGAACGGTGCGAAGAATCAACCCGCTGCAGCAGCAGTGAAGCCCCAAATAAGACCCCAGCCAAAGCAGGCGAAGGCGCCCACCCTCCGCCCCGCGCGATCGGCGGCTGTAGTTCTTACGCTACAGCCCGATGCCGAGAAGCGGGGCGTGACGTACAGTGGCGTCATCTCCGAGGCAAAGGCCAAGATCTCCTTGGCAGCCTTGGGGATTGAGTCGGTGCGCTTTCGTCGCGCAGCAACCGGTGGCGCCATTTTGGAGCTGCCGGGTGCGGAGACGGATAGCAGGGCGGATCTCTTGGCCGACAGGCTGAGAGAGGTCCTCAAGGCGGAAGACGTGAGAGTTTCCCGGCCTGTGAGGTGCGCAGAACTGCGCATCTCTGAGCTGGATGACTCCGTCACCGCCGAGGAAGTCGCAGCTGCCGTCTCCACCGCTGGAGGATGCTCGGTGGAGTCAGTTCGCATTGGCGAAATCCGCCGAGCCCGATCGGGGCAAGGCGCTGTGTGGGCACGTTGTCCCGTGTTGGCGGCCAAAAAGCTGGTGGACGGCAATCGTCTGCTGGTGGGTTGGTCGTCGGCGCGGGTCCGGTTGCTGGAGGCCCGAAGCCTGCGCTGTTTCCGGTGTCTCGAGAAGGGACACGTACGGGCACAGTGCGGGTCAGACGTCGACCGTAGCAGTCAATGCTACCGGTGCGGATGTCTAGGCCATCTGGCACGAGCCTGCACCGCAGCGCCTCACTGCACGGTGTGCTCTGTGGCCGGCCGAAAGGCCGACCACATGGTCGGGGGAAAGGCCTGCACTGCCCCCCGGCCAAAAAACCGCGATCGGCGCTCTGCCGCTGAGGCTTCGGCCCAGCCGCAGACCGCCCACTCCGAACCACCTCGGGACGCGGAGATGTCGAACATCTCGTCTCCGTAAGATGGCCCTTAGATTCCTTCAGGGGAATCTCAACCACTGTGCCAGGGCTCAGGACCTCGCGGTCCAGAGTATGGCAGAGTGGTTGATTGCCGTGGCGGTTATGGCCGAGCCGTATTTCGTCCCCCCCGATTGGGTGGCGGACATCGACGGCTCCGTTGCCATAATCACCCGACCGGTGGTTGGCGCTCCCCCCTTTCGGAGAATCGAAAGGGGGCACGGATGGGTTGCGGCCGAGTTGGGGGACACCCTGTTTGTCGGGGTGTATTTCTCCCCCAACCGGTCTCTCGCTCTTTTCGAGGGTTTTCTCTCCGAGTTGGAGATCGTGTTCGGTCGCAATCGTTCGCTCCATGTGCTAGTTGCCGGTGACTTCAACGCCAAGTCCTTGGTGTGGGGGTCTCCGGCGACAGATGTGCGTGGAGAAGCGCTTGAGGAGTGGTTTGTCGCTTCAGATTTGACAGTCTTGAATCGGGGTTCGGTTAACACCTGCGTGCGCATGCGGGGCGGGTCCATCGTGGACTTAGGTTTCGCGAGTCCTGCGCTAGCACGCCGTGTTCAGGGCTGGAGAGTGTTGGTCGACGTGGAGACGTTGTCGGACCACCGGTATATCCGGTTCGACGTCTGTCCGCAGCATCCGACGCTCCAGACCAGTCCAAGCCGTTCTATCCGGCATAGAGACTGTCCGAGATGGTCACTGAAGCGACTCGATCGCGGTAGGTTGGAGTGTGCATCCCTCGTCCAGGCATGGATTCCTGCGCCGGATGGGCCTGTGGATGTGGAGAGTGAGGCCGGTTGGTTCCGGGAGGCGCTGTCGCACATCTGCGACGCAGCCATGCCCCGGGCCGGGCCAGCTTCTCCACGGAAGCAGGTGTACTGGTGGTCCGCAGACCTCGCGGGCTTGCGCTTTGCGTGCGTGAGGGCGAGACGCCAGTACTCCCGGTACCGGCGCAGACGCGCAAGGATTGCAGACGAGGAGGCGCGCCTTTATGACGTCTACAGAGAGGCGAAAAAGGCGCTCAAGGTGGGGATCGACAGAGCCAAGACCAGGGCAAGGGAGGAGTTTCTGGGGACGCTCGACGCTGACCCGTGGGGACGGCCGTACAGGGTGGCGCTGAACAAGCTCCGCCCCTGGGCACCCCCGGTGACGCAGAGTCTCCCTCCTCCTTTGCTCCGCACTGTGGTCCAGGCACTATTCCCGCCTTGCGATGCTGAGCACACTCCGCCGGTGATGGCGCCGCCAACAGGCGAGGTGAGCGCAGCCGAGGTCCCGGTCGTGTCGGACGTCGAGTTTGACGCGGCCGTCTCGCGCATGCGGGCCCGCAACACGGCCCCCGGTCTAGACGGCATACCCGGCCGCGTGTGGGCACTCTGCCTGCCGTGGTTGGGGCCGAGACTGCGTGGGCTGTTCACGGCCTGCTTGGAGCGGGGACGTTTTCCGCGTCAGTGGAAAACGGGGAAGCTCGTGCTGCTGCAGAAGGACGGTCGTCCATATGACTCTCCTTCGGCTTACCGCCCGATTGTGCTTCTTGACGAGGTTGGGAAACTCTTCGAGCGCATAATCGCGGCTCGCCTGGTTGGTCACCTCGAGGAGGTGGGCCCGAACTTTTCTAACAACCAGTTCGGCTTTCGGCGTCATCGGTCCACGGTTCACGCGATTCTCCGCGTGAAGGACATCGCACAGTCTGCGATGGCGCAGGGTCAAGTGGTGTTGGCGGTGTCACTCGATATCGCAAACGCTTTCAACACCCTGCCGTGGACCTGCATAAAGGAGGCACTCCGACACTTTAGGGTGCCCCTTTATCTGAGGCTGATCCTCAATTCGTACCTAGAGGAGAGGTACGTCGAGTTCCCGGGGCGCGACGGTTGGTCGCGGCACCCCATGTCGCGCGGTGTTCCACAGGGTTCGGTCCTCGGGCCGCTCCTGTGGAACATCGGTTACGATTGGGCGCTTCGCGGTGCCAATCTCCCGGGTGTCGGCGTAACGTGTTACGCGGACGACACCCTGGTGACAGCGAGAGGGAACTCGTATAGAGATGCAGCCATCCTGGCCACTGCAGGCGTGGCGCAGGTCGTCGGTCGCATCCGACGTCTAGGGCTCCTGGTGGCCCTAGAGAAATCCGAGGCCATTCTATTCCATGGGCCTCGGAAATCACCTCCAGCCGGTTCCCATATTTGCGTCGGGGGGGTCCAGATCTTTGTCGGGTCGACCATGAAGTACCTGGGATTGGTCCTCGACAGTCACTGGAACTTCCAGGCGCACTTTAGGCAGCTTTCGCCTAAACTTATGGGGACTGCAGCCGCCTTGGGCAGACTTCTGCCCAACACAGGGGGGCCGAGGGCTTCGTGCCGGAGGCTCTACCTCGGGGTTGTGCGGTCCATCGCCCTGTACGGCTCACCCGTGTGGGCCGATGCCCTGACAGGCCGGTCTCTCGCGCAGCTGCGACGTCCGCAGCGCGCGATGGCGGTCAGGGTAATACGGGGCTACCGCACAATCTCGTTCGAGGCGGCTTGTGTGCTAGCTAGTGCCCTCCCCTGGGACCTTGACGCGAGAGCCCTCTCGGCCGTGTTCCATTGCCGAGAGGAGGCGCGTCGGTCCTCAGTCCACGGGGTCACCGCTCGCGAGGTGAATTCCTGGTTGGAAGAGTTCCGCAGTCTTGCTGTGGAACTCTGGGACGCGCGACTAGCCGATCCTGGAGCTGGTCTTCGGACCATTCTAGCGATCCGGCCAGTCCTAGCCGCATGGTTAGACCGGACCCATGGCGCGGTAACCTACCATCTGGCGCAGGTGCTCTCGGGGCATGGTTGCTTCGGGAAGTACCTGTGTCGGATTGGTCGGGAGGCGTCCAGGTCGTGTCACCATTGCGGTGCCATCGAGGACTGTGCCCAGCACACGCTGGAGGTGTGTCCGGCTTTTGCCGGCGAGCGCGCAGCGCTCTCCGCCGCCGTTGGGCAGGACCTCTCGCTGCCATCCGTGGTGTCAGCCATGGTGGCGAGCGAGAGCTCCTGGGAGGCGGTGCTCTCCTTCTGCGGCATTGTTATGTCGCAGAAGGAGAGCGCCGAACGTCAGCGCGAGCTTGACGATCCCGCCCGACGCAGAAGGCGAGGCCGCCGTGGCGATGGTGTCTAGCCCGGCGGCGCCCTACAGGGGGGGCTCCGAATACTCCTGTGGTATCCCTGCCTGTCGTAGGAGGCGACTAAAAGGGCCTTTGGGGCTGTGGAGTGTTTGCGGGGGGGCCTGCATTCACTTCGTTAAGCAGCCCCAGAGAAGATGACGACACGTGGATCCTCGTCCGTTAAATAGGATGGGGTGACACTGTGGTCTGTGCCGTCATAAGCACCGCGAGGTGTTCTGGGGGCGAGGTTGCCTCTCCCTCGAGATGGGCCGCATGGATCGGCAGCGGCGTAGACGTAGATTTCGCGTAGAGTCCCGAGTGGGGAGCCCGGAATCTGCGCCAACGCCCGAAGAATGACCACCGTGAGGTTTAGTCGGTAGTAGAGTGCTTTCCCAGGCCTCTGAGCCCGACACATCCCTCGTAGGCCGAACCTAGGTTTACTTGGACGGTGCGTAAATGCATTCCTCACGTAAAAAAAAAAAAAAAAAAAAAAAAGGTTAGGTTAGGTTACCAATTTGACGTTTTGGAGGAGAAAGATGCCGCTGTGGGAGTTGTGGGGGGTAGCGCCCCTGAACACGCATCGCTCGATGCATTGGTGGAGAGCCGCTCGTCGTCCGCGGCTAGCGGTAGGTTTTACGCCAGTCATAGCGTAAATCTGTCGGACTCTGAGTCCGATACACTAACGGGCGCTTCGGACGTCAGCGTGACAGTCGAGCGCTCGAAATTTTTAAAAGCGGGGAGCAAGCGTTCACATAGAATAGTGAAACCGGTGGTGTCGTCGGGGGAGTCCTCGTCGACATCCACCCGAAGCAAGACCAAGGCCAGGCGCAAGTCCGGCCGGCCCCCAACTACCGGGGAGTATGTAGGCAAAGCGGAGGCCCATCGGCAATTAAATACCGAAAAAAGGGAAACGCTCCGCCTAGAGATGGAAGAGCAAGCCTTGGCGAGGCAAAGCCTAGCTCGGGCTGCTAGAACCAAGGCCGGATATGGAGTCCCCCTCACCGCTGACTTCGAGGGCCTCCCCGTGCCGGAATTACAAAAGTTGGCAGAAGAGGACGCCAACGAGATCATCCAGTTGGCGTCCAAATCGTCAAATCTCAAGGGCACGTTCCAAAAAGAATTCAAAAACCGTGCCCTCAACCTCAAGACCATCTTCGAGGAAATGGCGAAAAGGAACGAATCAGAAGAGACAGCCCGGCTGCAGGCGACAAATAACCGCCTACAATCGGAGCTGAATCAACTGAAAAAGGAGGTAGCGGAGCTACGTGCCTCCTTAGGGAAAGTCGGAGACAACCCACAGCCGTCCTCGTCTCCAATGGAGTTGGGAGAAGCTGTCCGGACATCACGGACGAGTCCAGCGGTGCAGGATGGGCCGTCAGAGTTGGAGGCCATCCTGCACAAATTTCGGATGGAAGAGAGGGACTTTACGCGCGCCCTCTTCGCGGGAATAGAGGACCGGCTCAATCCGGAAAAGCGCATCCGCCCTCCTCTTGCGGCAGATCGCGCCAGAGAGCCGGTCGTGGTTTTAGAACGCATCCAGGAGCCGTTCAAGGTTCCCGAGACCCCCAAGACCCAGAATAGGAAAAAGGCGCCTAAAAAAGCTGCCTCTGCCCCGATACCAACCCCGGGGCCTTCAAGTTCGGCGGACCCAACTCCAGCGGTCCCACAAGCTCCTGCGGAGGATCTTCTTTTACCCTCTACCACTCCTGCGAATGAGGGGTGGTCTACAGTGGTGCGGAGGGGCAAGGGCAAGGGGAAAAAGACGCCTCTCCCCCCGACCCCCGCCTCCGTTGGTCCCTCAGGAGCCCCTAAGAAGCAGGCTCCCAAACCAAAATCTGCCGGCCAACCCGCCGCCAACACAGCGGCAGCCAAAAAAGCGGCCATTAAAAAGAAGCTGACCCCCCCCAAAACCGCCGCAGTGGTTGTGTCCCTCACTGCGGAGGCCCTTGAAAGGGGGGCAACTTACGAGACGGTGCTGCGTGAGGCCAGGTCCAAAATGGACACTTCAGATATCGGCCCAGCTCGCTGCAGATCTACACAGACGGGCGCCCGGAAGTTCGAGTTTCCGGGCGCCAAGAGCGCAGAACTCGCAGACACCTTCGCTGCCAAATTGCGCGAGGCCGTACCAGAGGCGGTCAAGGTGACACGGCCGCAGAAATGTGTCAGCATCGTCGTATCAGATCTGGACGACTCCGTTTCTAAGGAGGAGGTCGTCCGGAAGGTCGCAGAGGTCGGGGGCTGCAATCCGGCAGACATCAAGTCCGGTGAAGTGCGTCCTGGAAGGGGTGGTGTCGGCACTGTACGTATACAGTGCCCCGTCACAGCGGCTAAAACCATCGTCGACGGCCGGAGGCTCCTCATTGGTTTTTCGTCGGCGTCGGTCCGTGTGATTGAGGATCCGCCATTGCGTTGTTTTAGATGCTTCGGTCTTGGCCACACGCGCGCCCTCTGCCCGTCCTCTGTCGAGAGGGCGGGACTATGTTACCGCTGTGGCCAGGCTGGGCACAAGGTCGCGGGCTGCAGCGCAAAAATCCATTGCGCTGTCTGCGCAGATAGTGGACGGCCTGCGGGCCATGTTATGGGAGGGAAGAATTGTGTTCCCCCCACCAAGAAGGGCAAAGCGCAGGCACCGACCCGCCCAGCGCAGGCCGAGAACTCGGCGATGGAAATTGCAGTGACCGACAATGCCTAGGTCAGGTCACTGCAATTTCCTCCAGGCGAACGTCAACCACTGTCGGTCAGCCCAGGACATGCTGTCCCAGGCAATGGCCGAGTGGTTGACGGACGTGGCAGTCGTCGCCGAGCCGTACTGGACTCCTGGTCACTGGTTGAGTGACCAGAACGGCTCGGTGGCTTTAGTTCGGCGGGCAGCTACCGACTCACCCCCCCTCACACTCATCGAGAGGGGCTCCGGGTTCGTCGCCGGCAATTGGGGGGAGATCAACATAATAGGCATCTACTTCGCCCCCAGCCGGCCACTTCAGGATTTCTCCGACTTACTGTCAGCCTTGTCGGCCGTGATCCGCCGCTGTCTTCCTCGCCAGACCCTAGTGGCTGGCGATTTTAACGCAAAGGCCGCGGCTTGGGGCAATCCAGCCGCGTCCTGCAATAGAAGAGGTGACCTGCTCGAGTCTTGGGCAATTTCTACTGGCATGTCCCTACTGAATAGAGGGACAACCCATACGTGCGTGCGACAGCAGGGGGGGTCGGTGGTGGACGTATCGTTCGCCACCCCTGCCTTAGCCGCACGAGTGAGTGGTTGGAAGGTGGAGTTAGGGGAGACCCTTTCCGACCACCGTTACATTAGGTGGTCGGTCTCCAATTACAGCTCCGCCGGAGCACCCGATTCGGGCAACGCGAGGACCGTTTTTCCCAGGTGGGCGCTGACCCGCCTGGACAGGGATATGGCTAGGGAGGCCGCGTTCGTCCAGGACTGGCTCACGCCTCCCTTCACCAGCCTGGACGTAGACTCCGCGGCCACAAATCTGAGGCACTCTTTGACCGAGGTGTGCAATGCAAGTATGCCTCGGTCCCGTCGCCCCACACCCCGAAGATCGGTTTTCTGGTGGTCGGAGGAAATCGCGGCCCTTAGAGCCACATGCGTCGCCGCCCGCCGGGCGTACACCAGGAGCAGACGCCGTCGGCGAAGGGACCCCGAGAATGAGGCCCGCCTGTACACCTCTTACTCGGAGGCTAGGCGGACCCTCAAGTCTGCCATCGGGACCGCCAAAGATAGGGGTCGGGCCGATATGCTCGAGGACCTAAACCAGGATCCATGGGGGAGACCGTACAGGGCTGCGCGAAACCAGCTGCGCCCCATTGGTCCCCCCCTCACCGAAGTCCTCGAGCCGTCCCTGCTGGAGAGTGTCGTCCGGGCTTTGTTCCCGTCCCGCTCCGTCGACTTTGCTCCTCCACCCATGGGCCCCCCATCCCAAGCTGGTCTTAATTCAGAGATCCCTGAAGTCTCCGCATTAGAGTTTGGCACGGCGGCTCTCTGCCTCCGTGCCAAAAAGACGGCGCCGGGCCCTGACGGGGTCCCAGCGAAGGTGATCCTGTTGGTTATCTCCCAAATGGAGACGAGGTTCCGGAACCTCTTCGACCAATGTTTCTCGTCGGGGAGGTTTCCGGAACCGTGGAAGGAGGGCCAGTTGGTACTTTTACATAAGGAGGGACGCCCTGCGGACGCCCCATCAGCTTACCGGCCCATAGTTCTTTTGGACGAGGTCGGTAAGCTGTTTGAGAGAGTGATTGCCTCCCGCATCAACACGCATTTGCGGGAGGTCGGTCCGGACCTCTCCGAGGCCCAATATGGTTTCCGCGCAGGGCGATCAACTATAGACGCCCTGTCGCGCCTTAAATCTTTGGTGGCGGAGACTACGGAGAGGGGGGAGGTGTTGTTGGCTATTTCTTTCGACATTGCGAACGCCTTCAACACCATCCCCCACTCCACGATCCTGAGGGCGCTCCATTTCCACGGGGTGCCCAAATACTTGCAGGACATACTGGCCAACTACCTGGCCAACAGGAAGGTCTTGTTTATCGACAGGGACGGTCGACTTAAGAGTCATGTGGTCGAGGCCGGTGTTCCGCAGGGGTCAGTTTTGGGACCCCTGCTATGGAACATCGGCTATGATTGGCTTCTGCGGGGCGCACTCCTCCCGGGCATGAGTGTCATCTGCTATGCGGATGACACTCTCGTCACAGCCCGGGGGAGAAACTACAGGGACGCGGCCTGTCTGGCCACTGCCGGCGGAAGCCTCATTGCCAGGCGCATTGAAATGTTGGGCCTCCGAGTAGCCCTGGAAAAGACCGAGGCCATCCTATTTCATGGGCCTCGGCACCGCCGACCCCCCGACGCGAACATCTTGGTCGGGGGAGTCCGCATAGAGGTGAAGACCCAGATGAAATATCTGGGCCTAACACTCGACAGCCGGTGGCAGTTTGGCCCGCATTTCCGCGGGCTGTCACCGAGACTGCTGAGAGCCGCTTCCTCCTTCGGGTGGCTTCTTCCCAACCTGGGCGGGCCGAGGGTGCACTGCCGGCGACTTTACGCCGGCATACTCCAGAGTATGGCCCTTTACGGGGCCCCGATATGGGCGGACTCCCTCAGCAGGAGGGAGAATGTCCAGCTGCTGAGGCGGCCCCAGAGGGCCATTGCACTGAGGGTGGCCCGTGCGTACAACACGGTCAGCACGGACGTGGCATGCGCCCTGGCTGGCACCCCCCCATGGGATCTCGAAGCAAGGGTGCAGGCCAGGGTTTATGATTGGACGGCCGAACAGAAGGCCAACGGCGAGCGTCCCTCTGTCACGGAGAGGGAGGCGGTCAGAGAAGAGGCGCGTGAGGTCATCACACAGGCCTGGGCGGCGGACTTATCTGCGGCGGTATTTGGTCGGCACACGTTGGATGCGCTTGTGCCGGTGTTTCAGCGTTGGCTAACTCGGACTTTCGGTTTCCTCTCGTTCCGGTTGGTGCAGATAATGACGGGCCATGGATGTTTTGGCTCGTATCTGCACCGAATCGGGAGGGAGGAGTCGCCGCAGTGTCACAGCTGCGGCGCAGGAATGGACACGGCGGTGCACACACTTCAAGAGTGCCCGTCGTGGTCCACACAGCGGGCCGCGTTGGTCGCTGTGGTGGGACCGAACCTTGCGCTCCCCAACCTTGTGGAGCAAATGCTCCGGAGCGCGAGCGCCTGGGCGGCAACCGCTTCCTTCTGCGAGGACGTCATCTCGCAGAAGGAGGCGGCGGAGCGGGGCCGGGAGGATGATCCTCTCGCGCCTCCGCTCCGCAGGCGTAGGAGGGGGCGAACGAGGCGCCAACATCTTAGCCTCGCCCCCCCTAGCGGAGACACGCGGGCGGCCGGTGCGGGGGCACCACCGCCCGCATTGCACGCGTCTCCGCAGCCGCCGGACGGGAATAGCTCGGTACCCCCGGCTATTCCCGTCGCCCCCCCTGATGGGGGGAGGCTAGCGGTGCCCGCCGTGTAGGGCGGGCCGGTCGCTGGAGGGGGTTGTGGAAGCAAAGGCTATGCCAACGCCCATGACTCCCCTCCACTCGAGCGATGAGGGGTACCGCGGGGTTTTAGTGGGTATACCCCGGCCATTTTCCATCCCTGGCCGGAGCAGGGGCCTTTAATTCCAGAGGCCCCCGGGAGTCCCACACACCACTCTGCCCCCCCGGGCAGAGTGACGGTGCATAAAGCATTTCCCCGCGTCAAAAAAAAAAAAAAAAAAAAGGTTAGGTTAGGTTGGGGTATCGGGTCAGGAAACCTCCTCGTGCGTCTGGCTGTTTGTCGGTCCCTCACAATCTCCTTTTGGGGATTAGGAGGGAAGGGCAAGCAGTCGGGCCAGGTTTACCCCGGGCAACGGCGGCTGGTAAAGTCCTTTGGGATTTTGCCAGTCGACGGCAATGTCCTGACACACTGGGGGGGTATCTTTGGGGTTCTTCTTTCTTCTTCTTCTTTCTACTCTTCTTTACCTTTTTCCTTTGTCTATCGTTTCTCGTCGCTGTTGCGGCGTTTGTGGTGTCGCGGTTTTGCGACCTTGTCGCTCGTCGCGTTTTGCGACGTCGTTGTGGGGCGGAGGTGTCCGCGGCTCGACGGGCCCGCTATTCCACGGTCGTCGTGGGTAGTGGGCAGACTTCGGTCACCGTCGGGCAAGCTGCCTCTACTCCCGAGTGTCGTGGATCATGTCTCGCGGCTCGGGGTAGGGGTAGTGGTCCTGCCTTAATTGGCCGGGCCGAGTGGAGTAAACCACAATAAAAAATCCCCTAAGGTCCGGTGTTGCGACTCGCGGCACCGGCGCCTCCTTCCTTCGGGTTGGAGGAGGCAGGACGGGATAGAGCCTGCCACCTAGCGGTCAAACTCACGGGACCACCCGCCCCCGTGCAGTATTAGGGTTACCCGAGTACACGGCTCTGCTCGGGTGGACCGTTACGACCGAAGAATCGTGGGAACCAAAATGAGTGACTTATATAAAAACCAAAAACCCAATGACGAAGATGAGGAGTTTGACGTTGCTGTGGGAGTTGCGGGGGGTAGCGCCCCTGAATTCGCATCACCAGATGCTTTTGTCGGAAGCCGCGCGTCGTCTGCGGCAAGCGGGAGATTCTACGCCAGTCATGGCGAAGTAACTATGTCGGAATCCGAGACCGACACCTTGACGGGCGCTTCGGACGCTAGTGTAACGTCCGAGCGCACCAAATTCTTGAAGGCGGCGCGTAAGCGCGCGCACATCAAGGGGACGGCGGTGTCGTCGGGAGAGTCCTCCGCGACGCCCGCCAAAACCAAGGTGAAAGCCAGGCGCAAGGCGGGCCGGCCTCCTACCACAGGAGAATACGTGGGCAAGGCAGAGGCCCTGCGGCAGATGAATGCCGAAAAGAAAGTGGAGGTGCAGCTCGAACTGGAGCGGCAGCTCCTGCAAAGAGAGCGGGCGACCCGTGCGGCGCGAGCCAAAGCGGGGTACGGAGTGGCCGTTGGCAACAAGTACGAAGAGATGCCAACGGCCGAAATTGAGAAGGTGGTTGCAGAGGACGCAGACGAGATCGCCAGCATGGCGTCTCGCTGCAGCAACCTGAAGGGCACGTTCCAGAAGGGATTTAAGGAACGTGCCCTCAGCATGAAGGCCGCCATGACGGAGCTGGCGAAGCGCTCCATTTCAGAGGAAACGACACGGTTGCAGGCCACCAACGAGCGCCTGCAATCGGAGCTGGACCAACTCCGCAAAGAGGTTGCGGAGTTGAGGGCCGCCATGAAGGACAACCGTAGCGAGGTTCTGCCCACAATGGAAGTGTGTGAGGCGCCTTCCGCCTCCCCTGCGCCGACTACATTCAGCTCGCAAGAGGTAGAAGCCTTATTGCAAAAAATGCGCAACGAGGAACGGGCATTCACCCGTGCATGTTTGGCGGGGATTGAGGATCGCCTCCTCCCCAAAAAGAACCTACGTCCGCCCCTAGCAGCGGATCGAAGGGAACCAGTCGTCGTAGTGGAGAGGCTCAAGGAGCCGTTTAAGGTCCCAGGCCCCCAAAAACCGAAGGAGAAGGCGCCCCTACCTGCCAGAGCGTCCCCCTCGACTGTGGAAGCCCCCAAAGCGGCTAAATCTAAATCTGCGGCCCCACCACCGGCCCCAGCACAGCAAGCTGAAGAGGACTCCATGCTGCCGTCCACCACCCCGGCCAACGAGGGGTGGTCGACGGTGGTAAAGAAAGGCAAGGGGAAAAAATCCCCCGCCAAGTCGACCCCGCCTGTCGCCTCCAACCCTAGGCCACCAACCTCTTCGGCCGGGAAAAACAAGGGCCCCACAACCAAGGCCCCGGAGAAGACCAAGGCAAAGAAGAGGAAGCCGCTTTCCCCGCCGAAGACTGCCGCGGTTGTTGTGGCTTTAACCGCCGAGGCGGTCGAACGAGGAGAAACGTACGAGTCCGTCCTTCGGCGGGCTCGTACTAACATGGACACCGCCAGTCTGGGCCCGGCGCGTTGCAGGCAAACGCAAACCGGGGCCCGGAAATTTGAATTTCCGGGGGCGAAGAGCGCCGAACAGGCCGACCTCTTCGCCTCCAAATTGAGGGAAACCATCGCTGACGCTGCGGTAATCTCTAGGCCGCAGCGTTGTGTAGGTGTTGTGGTGTCGGACTTAGACGACTCTGTGTCTAAGTCCGAAATAGTCGAAAAGGTGGCGTCCGTCGGCGGTTGTCCAGCGGAAGCAATTAGAGCGGGCGAGCTTCGCACGGGTCGTGGGGGTGTGGGCGCTATTCGCCTGCAGTGCCCAGTCACCGCGGCCAAAAAACTTCTGGATGCAGGCCGCCTACTAATAGGTTTCAGCTCGGCTTCCATCAAAATTTTGGAGGACCAACCCCTGAGGTGCTTTAAGTGCTATGGGGTTGGCCACACCCGCGCTCTGTGCCCCTCAACGGCCGAGCGGGCGGGTCTCTGTTTTCGTTGCGGGAAGGCGGGCCACAAGGCCGCCACCTGCAGCGAGAAGGCACATTGCACGGTGTGTGCCGAAAGTGGGCGGCCTGCGGGCCATTTCATGGGGGGGAAAAGTTGCAATCCCCCCCCAAAGAAGGGCAAATTGAAGGCCACGGTCCGGCCAACTGCTGCAGCGGCTGAAGAAGCCATGGAGGTGACCCCAGCCAGCACCAATGGATAGGTCGACCTCGAGAACATTTTTGTTGGCAAATACCAACCACTGCCGGTCGGCGCAGGATCTATTGTCCCAGGCGCTGGCCCAGTGGTTGGTCGATTTGGCGGTCGTGACCGAGCCGTACTCGGCGCCCGGCAGTTGGCTGGGCGACCGGGACGGCTTGGTCTCAATAATCGCACGACCAGGCACGAACTGCCCCACTCTCTCTCTCATAGAGAGGGGGCGAGGTTATGTGGCCGCCTCGTGGGCGGAGTTTGTTATCATCGGGGCATATTTTTCGCCCAGTCGCCCGCTCCGGGAATTCGAGGGCTTCTTGGATGTCCTAGGGGGAGTCATTTTCCGGGCATCAGGTCGCCAAATTCTGCTATGTGGCGACCTGAATGCCAAGTCGACAGCATGGGGGAATCCATCCCCCTCATGCAACAGGCGCGGCGACCTTTTACATCTCTGGGCCGCGTCGTCGGGGCTCTCCCTACTCAACAGGGGGTCCACCCACACGTGCGTGCGACAGCAGGGAGGATCGGTGGTGGACGTTTCGTTCGCCACCCCTGCTCTTGCCGCACGTGTGGGAAATTGGAGGGTCGATTTGGGGGAGACATTGTCCGACCACCGCTACGTGCGGTGGGAGATCTCCCCCCAAAGCTCCGCCGGAGCGCCCAGGTCGGGCCGGTTCAGTTTCCCGAGGTGGGCTCTGTCCCGCCTCGATCGGCAGGCGGCGAGGGAGGCTGCCTTTGGCCAAGACTGGCTTGCGGCTCCCCTGGCCAACAACGTCGACGACGCGGCGCAACAGCTCCGATCGTCCATGACCGAGGTGTGCAACTCAAGCATGCCTCGGTCCCGCCGGCCACCCCCAAGACGCGCTGTCTATTGGTGGTCGGCGGAGCTAGCGGAGCTCCGCGCTGCGTGTGTCGCTGCCAGGCGGGCAGTCCAGCGTTGCCGACGACGCCGCACGAGGGAGCCAGGGGAGGAGGAGCGTCTCCAGGCCGCCTATTTGGAGGCGAAAAATATCTTTAAGGCCTCAATAGGCGAGGCCAAAGATAGAAGCAGGGAGGAGATGCTTGAGGGTCTCAACAACGACCCGTGGGGGAGGCCCTATAAAGCTGCGCGCAAGCAGTTGCGCCCCATTGGCCCCCCCCTCACCGAGACCCTCGAGCCTACTCTGCTGGATGGGGTTGTCCGGGCACTTTTCCCCGCCCGCATCGCCACCTTCACCCCACCAGCCATGGCCCCTGCTTCGGGACCTTTGACGGAGGAGGAGATTCCCCCGGTTTCTGCCCAGGAGTTTGGCACGGCGGCGCTCTGTCTCCGTGCCAAAAAGACGGCCCCCGGACCTGATGGTGTGCCGGCTACAGTGGTCGCCATCAGTGTCGCAGAAATGGAGGGAAGGTTTCGGGACCTCTTCGACCGGTGTTTTTCGGTCGGGAGGTTCCCGAAACCATGGAAAGAGGGGCAATTATGCCTCCTCCAAAAGGAGGGACGCCCGCCCGATTCCCCGACAGCGTACCGGCCCATCGTGCTGTTGGATGAGGCCGGGAAACTTTTCGAAAGGGTAATCGCGGCGCGGATAAACGGCCATCTTAGGTCAGGGCGCGACCTAAATGACGCGCAGTTTGGTTTTCGGGCAGGGCGGTCAACGATAGACGCCCTGTCCCGCCTCAAACAACTTGTCGCAGCTTCGTGGGAAAGGGGGGATGGGGTTTTGGCTATATCATTCGATATAGCCAACGCGTTTAACTCCATCCCCCATGTCACAATTTTGGAGGCACTCCGCTTCCATGGGGTGCCCCAGTATCTGCGGGAGCTTCTCAGAAGCTATCTGGAGGGCCGCCGCGTTTCTTACGTTGACCGTGAGGGTCGTCTTCGGAGCCACGCCGTAGAGTCCGGTGTTCCACAGGGGTCAGTCTTAGGGCCCCTTCTGTGGAACATCGGATTCGATTGGCTGTTGAGGGGCAGCCTCCTCCCGGGCATGGGGGTCATCTGTTACGCGGATGACACCCTCGTCACAGCCCGGGGGAGAGATTTTGGTTCGGCGGCGCGTCTGGCCTCCGCCGGGGGCTCCCTGGTCGCCCGGCGTATCGCCTTGTTGGGTTTGAGGGTGGCCCTCAATAAGACCGAGGCCATCTTTTTTCCTGGGCCTCGGCAACGACGACCTCCACCTGGCGCCCATATTTCCATCGAGGGCGTCAGGGTGGACATTGGGACCCAGATCAAGTATCTGGGTCTGGTAGTGGACGCGCGATGGCAGTTTGGCCCGCACTTTAGCGGGCTGTCATCGCGCCTCCTTAAGGCGGCCGACTCTCTCGGCTGGCTCCTCCCGAACTTGGGGGGGCCCAGAGCCGGATGCCGGCGATTGTACGCCGGCATTATTAGGAGTATGGCCCTATACGGGGCACCAATTTGGGCCGACTCCCTACATAGGAGGGACAACGTCGGCAATCTCAGAAGGCCGCAACGGGCTATCGCCCAACGGGTAGCTCGTTGCTACCGAACCGTTGGATTCGCCGCCTCCTGCGCCCTGGCCGGGACGCCACCCTGGGAGCTAGAAGCCCAGGCCCTGGCCAGGGTCTATCATTGGCGTGCGGAGCAACATGCGCAGGGCGCTCGTCCCGCCCCCACAGAATTGGGAGCGATTCGGCGTCGGGCCCAACAGGACCTAGTGGGTCAGTGGTCGCGGGACATTGCCGCGGCCACATTCGGCAGGTGGACCCTGGACGCGCTCGGGCCAGTTTTTGGGGAATGGCTCGGGCGTCCTTCGTCGAGATACCTTTCGTATCGTTTGGTGCAGGTACTGTCCGGACACGGTTGTTTCCGGAGGTACCTGCACCGGATAGGGCGTGAGGAGACTCCGCTGTGCGCACATTGCGGCACAGCGGAGGATACGGCGGAGCACACACTGTGCGAGTGCCCGTCGTGGTCCGACCAGCGCGCACAACTTCGCGCAGCGGTCGGGCCAAACCTCTCGCTCCCGAAGGTGGTGGAGACCATCGTACGGAGCGAGGGGGCCTGGGCGGCAACCGCCTCCTTCTGTGAGGAAGTCATCTCACTGAAGGAGGCGGCGGAGCGCGAGCGGGAGGACGATCCTTCCGCTCCGCTGCTCCGAAGGCGTAGGAGGGGGCGAACGAGGCGCCAATTCAACAGCCTCGCCCCTCCTAGCGGAGACATGCGGGTGGTGGGTGCGGGGGCACCCCCATCTGCCTTGCACGCGTCTCCGCAGCCGCCGGACGGGAATAGCTCGGTATCCCCGGCTATTCCTGTCGCCCCCCCTGACGGGGGGGGGCATGTGGTGCCCGCCATCTAGGGCGGGCCGGTCGCCGGAGGTGTTAACGGCAGCGAAGGCTGTGCCGAGATCCCCGTTAACACCTCCACACAGGCGATGAGGGATACCGCGGAGTTTTAGTGGGTATACCCCGGCCGTTTACCATCTTTTGGCCGGAGCAGGGGACCCTTACTCAAGGTCCCCCGGGAGCCCCACACACCACCCTGCCCCCCCGGGTAGGGTGACGGTGCGTAAAGCATTTCTTCGCGTTACAAAAAAAAAAAAAAAAAAAAAAAAAAAAAAAAAAAAAAAAAAAAGGTTAGGTTAGGTTAGGTTAGGTTAGGTTAGGTTAGGTTAGGTTAGGTTAGGTTAGGTTAGGTTAGGTTAGGTTAGGTTGGGGTAGCAGGTCAGGAAACCTCCTCGCGCGCCTGGCTGTCTTGTCGGTCCCTCAGAATCCCCTTCTGGGGATTAGGAGGGAAGGGCAAGCAGTCGGGCCAGGTTTACCCCGGGCAACGGCGGCTGGAGACGTCCTATCGGATCTCTCCAGTCGACGGCAATGTCCTGACACACAGGGGGGGATCTTTGGGGTTCTTCTTTCTTTTTCTCTCTACTCTTTTTTGCGTTTCCTCTTTTTTCTTTGTTTACCGTCGCTGTTGCGACGTTTGTGGGTGTCGCGCTATCTGCGACTTTGTCGTCTGTCGCCTGTGCGACGACGTCTCTGTGGTGCGGAGGTGTCCGCGGTTCGGCGGGCTCGCTAGACCGCGGTCGTCGCGGCTGGCGGGCGGACTTCGGTCGCCGCCGGGCAAGCTGCCCTTATTCCTGCAGTCGTGGATCGCCTCCTTTCGCGGCTCAGGGTAGGGGTAGTGACCTTGCCTTCATTGGCCGGGTCAAGAGGAGACAACCTCCATAAAAAATCCTCCCCCCCTGTTAGGGGGGGGGCAAGTGGCTGCCTGCCGTTGGGGCGGGCTGTCAAGTGGGTGCCTGCCGTTGGGGCGGGCTTGTCGCCGGAGGGGCTGTGGCTGCTAAGGCTATGCCATTTACCCATGGCTCCTCCGATCAGCGATGTGGTTTGTCGCGGTGTTTTAGTGGGTATACCCCGGCCATTTACCATCTTTGGCCGGAGCAGGGGCCTTTAATTCCAGAGGCCCCCGGGAGTCCCACACTGTACCCTTGCCCCGCGGGGGAGGGTGCGTGCGTAATGCATTTCACCGCGTTAAAAAAAAAAAAAAAAAAAAAGGTTAGGTTAGGTTAGGTTAGGTTAGGTTAGGTTAGGTTAGGTTAGGTTAGGTTAGGTTAGGTTAGGTTAGGTTAGGTTAGGTTAGGTTAGGTTAGGTTAGGTTAGGTTAGGTTAGGTTAGGTTAGGTTAGGTTAGGTTAGGTTAGGTTAGGTTAGGTTAGGTTAGGTTAGGTTAGGTTAGGTTAGGTTAGGTTAGGTTAGGTTAGGTTAGGTTAGGTTAGGTTAGGTTTTTTTTTTTTTTTTTTTTTTTTTTTTTTTTTTTTTTTTTTTTTTTTTTTTTTTTTTTCCCTAGCTACCTCCGATATGGTATGGATCGAAGCCTGTATTTACTGTCTGTCTCATTCATGCTAGTTCTCACTTTTATTCTTCTCGCACTTTCATTCCTCATACTTTGTCTTTCTTTCATCCTTCATATCTTTTGCACTTTGTATCTGGTCTGGGATGGACCGTCTATCTATGTGTTTTGTTTATCTATCTATATTTATTTATTTGTTTATTTATTTCTTATGGGGTTTTTTTTATAGTAAAAGAGCAGCGGTACTTTTTATTATACAAATTCAGGGAGCTTATGTCTATTTATCTATGTATTACTATCTTATATATCTATGGCTACATTATTTTTATGTTCTATTTTATTGCTAGTTACATTTATACTTAGCCTACGCTTATTCTAGTTTCTTACATTTAGATGCTTATGACTACATATATATTCAATATATCTGTCCCATATAGCTTTCATTTCCTATTTACTTGTTATTGTTTGCTTGTTTTCTGATTTCTTACTATTGTCTATAAACGTATTTCTAAGTATTATATGTGTATCTATGTGTGTATATGTTGTGACGTCTTGTGTTTTGTCTTGTGTATTTCGTTGCGCAATTGGGGGCGTTTTCCCATGAAGCCGTCCCCAATTTGCTTTTTTGTGTCTAAATGTTATGTGCGTGTTGTATGTGTATTGTGTTTGTGTTGCTCCCTGTAATCGACCTGACTCTACATCCCTGCAGACGACTCTACCATCTTCCCTTTCAGCGGGGTTTGTCCTTGGGACGCCCTTAGCAGTACGAGACTGCTGCTCGTGCTATGGCGTCCCACTTCCTCCTCACTGGGCATTCCCCACTGAAGGCGTTATGAGTGCGGCGCTCCAGGTTGGCGCGCTTGCAATTTACGCACTGTGGTGCCTCTCCAACCACTCGGTCTGGGCACTCCGTATAAAAGTGCGGTCCACCGCAGTGGCTGCAGAGGTCCACGGCCTCCTCGCAAAATCTGCGCCCGTGCCCATATCCCAGGCACCTGGAGCACTGCACTAAGGGAGACTGGTCTTCCACAAAGATGTATTGCAGGTCGATTTTAACTTTCCTGGCCTCTGTTGCCCTTCTCCATATGGCCGGTGGAACGGTGAGGACGATATGGTTGGTGTGTAGGTTTCGAGTTTTCTTCCGGTATTTGATGCTTATTTTCTCCATCTCATTCTCGAGGCCGTGAAAAACCCTCCGGTTCTGGTTCCCAAGGGCTTTCAGTACATCAGCATCAGTGTGTACTGCCAAAACGTCCTTGAGAACCAGTAGCGGGTCCCTGTTTTTCGCTTCCTCGACAATGAGATGGGCTCCTGCTTCTTCCAGTCTTTTCTTAATCTTATTTCTCTCCTCCTGAGTCTTACACCCCATTATTATCTTCCTGTCTTTTCCTTTCCTCACCCGTTCCACTTCGACCCATCCCTCCTTTGCATCCACAGCTTTCCTAATCCTATCCAGCACTTCCTCTCCTGTGTCCTGGTCGTTTTCGGAGGACACGATTACGCTGTGCAGCGCCGCTCGTTCCGGTACTGCCCTGCTCTTCGGTCCTCCGGCGGCCACTGCACTCGCGTATGTCGTCCTTTCTATCACTTCCTTCTGTCCTTCCACTAACTCTTTCAGCTCCTCTAACTTTCTTCCATTTTCCAGCAGTAGTCTATTATTCTCCTCTAGTTTTCTTCTTATGGTGTCGTCATCCCTATATCTGTCTTTTTCTTCGAGGCTTCGTTCCTTTTCTCTTCCCTGTTTTTCTTGTATCGGAGGCGTTGTGTTGTTCCTCTTGTCCCCTTCCGGTTCCATCTCTTCGTCCAACCGTCTTGCTGCGGAGCCTATCTTCGTAAGTTCGAATAGTCTGTCTAGTGCCTTCTTTATCTCCGCTCTCACATCTTTCCGAAGATTCTGGAACCTGTTTAGGTTTTCGATCCCCTTCCGATACACTGCCGCAGCCTCTTCTGCTCTGCTTCGATACTGGGCCCTTGCTGCGCTGCCTATTTGGATCGGGCTTGGGGTGACTTGGGTCGCTCTCTTTTTTGTCACCGTTGCGGTTCTCGTGGTCTGCGGCATCGTCTTGGTCGGGGTCTTAGGGGAGGGGATTTTTGTACGCGTCGGGGGGCTGCCGGAGGTTTGCGCTGTCTTCGTGTAGGGCCTCTGCTCTTGTGATGCCGTTCTCATGGTCGCTTGCTCCAGCTGCTCTATCGACCTTCGGACATTCTGGGGCCTCATTGGTAGGGGTCCTGCCCTACTCGTGTCTATAGTTGATGCCTGCGTGTCCGTCGTCGTTTGCTGGTTCCCCTTCTGCGTCTTAGTCTGCGATGGTGTTCGGAACATGTCGCTGG
>OX596222.1:12085380-12124943 GCA_951394215.1 Glyphodes perspectalis | reverse complement strand
CTAACTGATCTCGACTGAACTAATATCGATTGAACTAGCATCGATTAACTTTTCCCAACTGAGCTGGTACCGATCTAACCGATCTCAAATTTACTGGTATCGTTAAAACTGATCCCAACTGAACTGGAACCGATCTAGCTTATTCTGATCGAACTGGTACGTATCTTGATGATTTTTGATTAAACTTATAACGATTTAAATTATCCTGATGGATTTAATACCGATCTAACTGATTCCAACTGTACCGGTACCTGATACTGATAGAACTGGTACCGCTTTAACTTATCGAACTAGTTTTGATCTAACTGATCCTGACCGAACTAGTATCGATCTAACTGATCCTGGCCAAACTGGCATCGATCTAACTGGTCCTGACTAAAATGACCTTGGCTGAACTGGCCTGGACCAAACTGGCCCCGATAGAACCTGTATGGGTATAACTGACCGAACTGGTCTCGATCTAACTGATCCTGATCGAACTAGTTTTGATCTAACTGATCCTTACCGAACTAGTATCGATCTAACTGATCCTGGCCAAACTGGCATCGATCTAACTGATCCTGACTAAAATGACCTTGGCTGAACTGGCCTGGACCAAACTGGCCCCGATAGAACCTGTATGGGTATAACTGACCGAACTGGTCTCGATCTAACTGATCCTGATCGAACTAGTTTTGATCTAACTGATCCTGACCGAACTGGTATTGATCTAACTGATCCTGACCAAACTAGTATCGATCTAACTGATTCTGACCAAACTGGTTTCGATCTAACTGATCCTGACCAAACTGGTATATCTAACTGATAAAGATCTAACTGATCCTGACCGAAGTGGTATTGATCGAACTGATCCTGACCGAACTGGTCTTCTTGTTCTGCTATGCCTTTTCCTTTTTCATTTCCTCCTTGTTTTAAGGCGCCAAGACAGTCGGTCTTGGGTTGTCCGTTCCTCCACCTGCGCTGCTTTTTGAGCACGAGGGCTTTCCTTACAATATGTTCTTTATCGCTTCTTATCATATGTCCATACCAACGCATATGGCTTTCAGCCATATTTTCTAAAATGGGAGTGAGTTTAATAATACTGTGATATACTCTTTGCCTACTCTGTCGTATCTTGTTACCCCAGCAGCCCATCGGAGCATTTTCATTTTGTTTGTGTGTTTTCTGTTCATGTTGTTTCTGTATGGCCCAGCACTCGGGTTCATACATCACAGCAGGCCTCACTGCAGTTTTCTAGACTTTTCCCTAAAGTTTTATCAGTATTTTAGAATTACACAGTACTCCCGAGAGTTCTTCATTTAAGCCATTTCCGCGTTAACTCTAGGCCACGCCTACATCCGCATTTACATCCGCGGTTAGCGTCGATACTAGTAATTATCGGTCTACTATGGGTAGTGGCTGGCCGTCCATCGTTATGTCTGTGCCGGACGCTGATTGGTTAATAAAGCTGCATTTCATGTACTCGGTCTTGGTTCTACGAGTTGTAACGTGGGGTACAGTGTGAGAGCCGCCTACTGTGCGGTGCGTTACTGCGGCGCGTTGCTGCGGCGCGCTACTGCGGCGCACTACTGCGGCGCGATACTGCGGCGCGCTACTGCGGGGCGCTACTGCGGCGCGCTACTGCGGCGCGCTACTGCGGCGCGCAACTGCGGCGCGCAACTGCGGCGCTACTGCAGCGCACTGCTGCGGCGCTACTGCGGCGCTACTGCAGCGCACTACTGCGGCGCTACTGCGGCACCTGGGCATTTACTTGGACAAATAACTGAACTGGGCAAAACACACAGAGCACATCACAACGAAAGCCAGCATAGCATTACGGCAATGCAAAAGTCTGCTTGGCAGGAATTGGGGCTTAAGCCCTAAAATTACTTACTGGCTATACACCACAGTCATCCATCTAATCATCACATACGCTTTCTTAGTTTGGATTCCCAGGGCCAATCCGAGTACAACACAAAAGACCTAGAAAACTTCAGAGATTCGCCTGTGTAGCAATCACTGGCAGTATGAAAACCACATCTACCGCCGTTCTACAGGCGATGTTGGGTTGCATCCTGCATCTTGTTGTAAGAGAAGAAGCAACCTTAGCGTGCTTCAGGCTTGAAATATATGGAACCCTAAATAGGGATTCCAGAATCAACACACATCAATAAAAGTGGATGCAATTAATCTACAGCCCATGTTAGCATCATCCAGCGACAGAACCCTGAAAACACACTGTTTCCAAAAACAATACAAAATAGAACTCACAGCAGAGCAGTATGATTGCTCAAGCCCACACGAGGATCTACACTGACGGATCAAAAACCGACCAGGGAACTGGTTACGGAGTTTTCTTAGATGACCTAAACATCAATATATCCAGGCCCCTAGGAATGCTCAATACTGTCTATCAAGCAGAATGTGTTGGCATTATCCAGGCAGCACACGCCATATAGGAAAGTCACGGATACCCACATCCGTATACTCTCCGACAGTACCTCGGTGCTCCAATCTCTAAAGAAAAACCATATCACGTAAAGACTGATACTAGAATGCCATAACGCCCTAGAACGCGTTACGGTAACAAACCGTAATACAGTGACAATGCAATGGATCAAGAGACACATTGGATCAGCTTGTAACGATGCAGCTGATGAACCAGCCAGAAAAGGCTCCAACTCCAAAGCAGTTGGACCAGTACCAATCGTACCCATACCTTTCAACCAGTTGGAGAGCTAGTTAAAGGAACACACACAAATACAACCGACAAAATGGTGGACCTCGACACCAGGCTGTAGGTAATCCAAGAGACTATTCCATCCTTGAACACTAAACTGACCAAGCGCCTTCTGTGCATGAACAGGAACAGCCCAAGACTGGTGGCGGGGACCATCACCCGACACTGCTCACTGAATAACCACTCCCACTCACTAGGCATCACTGACAGTTCTCAGTGCAGAGCGTTCATGGAGGCAGAGAAAACGGTGACGCATGTGTTCCTCGAATGCACCGGCGTCGCCCAGATCCGCAAGGAGACTCTGAGTACACCAGGATCACTCGCGGACGCCCTGAGAAGACTGGGAAGATTAATCTGCTTCTGGAGGGAGGTGGGCTGGCTGGAATAACCGGCCGCCATTGCTCAGGTACAATGCTCCACTATAAGGACTAAGTGCGGAAACCATCACCGCTAACATAGAACATAGAGCATAGCTACTGCGGCGAATCTGCGGTGTATCGCTTACAAACTGCGTTCGGAATGATGACGTAAGAGAATTGGACTGACACTCTTTGTGAGATAATCCATTGACAGGTTAAATAAGAATCTTAATCCAGCTTAATCACATTTCATCGCCTTGGGTACAGAGTGGCCGTGTCAGAAGATCATTGGGCAAAATCCATACATTCATATCGACGGTGAGCCTATTGCCCATGTAGCACGAGCAAAGATCCCCGGCTTAATAAATTGGTGGAAAAATGCATTACATGAAATATATTAACACTAAAATTAGAAATGCTCTCTTCTGACTTAAGATACTATAAGGGCTGCAATTGCACTTAACTGAAGATGTTAGGAAAATTCTTAAAGTCTCTTATTGTCTCATTTTAATTATTGCAATATTGTGTATAGACCAAGACTACTGGAGCAAATAAAGAGGTTAGTGCAACAGGTAAAAATTGCATGTATGCAATTCTGTCATCATATATCGCCACATTTAAACACTAAGCAAATCTTAAACATGTCAAACCTATGACTAGTATATTTAGCTATGGTGATTCGCAAAATTATTAAATCCAGAAAACCGGGATACCTCTGTAAAACTTTACCTCGGCACAAGTCCAATCTCATGTGTCCTAATACATGTTTATTACATATAATTATTATCTCACATAGTTCTTTTTCTTACATAGTTCTAGTTCTTTCATATTTGTTTATTTATAATGCCTTTTTTTTATATACTACTATCATATACCAACAAACACACCTGACCTTACTGCTTCACATCTCAAACTCAAATAATTACCCTTGAACTGGACCAATCTGATTATCAGCGCTGAGCTCCGCTTAGCATCCACAGAGATTAGTACCCATTGCTTACAAAAAATTACTTGAAATAAGCTGCTATTATTGTTATTATTACATTACATCTACTTGATTTGTTAATTGTTTGTGTATTGACATCATTATGACATTTTTATCAATTTATCAATATCATTCAGATATTTATAACAAACCAAATTATACTAATAATGAAATAATGCAGACCTGTACCTACTATGTAATCAACATCCACTAAAAACGATTATTTGATATCATTATTCCTTTTATCTATTCATTAATATTAAAATTCACTTCATAGATATTGATCTAACGTAACTTAAATCCAAAACTAATTTACAGATAATAACATAACAAGTCCACCACCATCCAAAAATTGCAGACAATGCCTTTAGTTGATTCAACCAACTATACACCGTCGTCTTGTAGTTTTTCACATTTCCAGTAAACATTGGGATATCGACCAGTCCCGCATGTAACATGTTCGCCTGACCTAAGGCACCAAACTCCATGTCTTATTTTTCACTCGATGACAACTCTGTGTGCTTCAAATGAGTCGTACAGGCCGGTTATTTGAAACTGATGAAAGGATATAACATAATCCGTACACATGCTCGGTTCCTTCGGTGTGATATACTGCGCCAATGACTTCGAACTATCAGGATGTTGTCACTATAAAGTATTGAATCCATTCAATACTTCAATTACGTTTTGACGAGCGTTCTCATGATTTAAAGCGCCTGCATCTTTCCTGCAATCGAGTTCGAGACTGAGATCGCTTAAGCTTGATTATTCACTATTAGGACGTAAGTTTATCGCACTTCTGAACTGTTAGAGTATTGAATAAAACGATAAAATACAGAACAAATACTGTAATCTACTTTAAACAGACAATATTTTACAAAACAATCCGCACGCCGCAATGACAGTCGTCGCCTGTCAGTTCTTCCCGCCGTCACGTGACCTGCGCGCGCAGGCCGCTCGCCCCACCGCCGCTACGCGGCAGCGGCGTGTCCGCCGCCAAGTTTACATTACATATATACATAACATTACGCCCGCAATACCTAAAGGGGTAGGCAGAGCCAAAGGGGCCGCAAGCTCCTGGAACCACATTCAGCCAATAAACTTGGAGGAATCTGACGTTCAGTTCGCGACGAACGGCGTCTGATTCCTGGGCGGAGGAGTCGAGACGTGCTGGCTGGGTGTCTTAACACGTCTCTCCCGGTGAGTCCAGCGAGTCAGGGTCGGGGGGCTCTGACTCACGCTTAACAGATCTACCCGACTGGGGAGACGACTGTATGCATCCTGTCGTCACTCACCCTTGACGCGGGCGCCTGATAGCGGGCTGACGCTGAGGCCTAGGGCACCCGTGAAGCCTCAGTCGGTGTGGACGATGCATCCTGGAGTTTTGATGGGTATACCCCGGCCGTTACCATCTTGGTCGGAGAAGAGGTCTCCTGATGCAGAGGTCCCTGAGAGTCCCACATAACCATCTCGTCCCCCCGACGCGAAGTGGTATACGTAACGCATTTCTCCGGATAAAAAAAAACCTGTGAAAAAGTAGGGACAAGTGGCTAGCTCGTCGCCTACACAATCACATACCTACCAGAAACCCCATATACCATTAGTCGCCTTTTACGACATGCTAGGCAAGGGACACAATTGGCACATTCTTTTTAAGTCCCACCCAGACCAACAATGTATTAGATTTATGTTATCTTTGGTACAGCAGTGCATTATATGTACAGTGGTAGAGATCAAAAGGACAATAAAGTAGGATATACATACCATCACGTCTACAATCCCCGTAGGGGTAGGCTGAGTCCTAGGGACAAAATTCCTCCTAAACTACATTCATCCAAAGAAAATGCTAGGGAAGAAACACATTTGGTAGGTACATATTTCGAGTCCCCGCTCAACATAGGACAAATGTGACAAATCAACATGGTTTTTCATGTTACACCTAATAAACCTATAAATATATAGTTCTATTCCGTGTACGCTACCCCTCTGGTGGTACACCGGTGGAGCCAGGTGGACTGTGGCGGCACATGCGATTGGTGCAATGGTTTGCACAACGGCGGCAGCAAAACCGGCGCGGGCGCGGCGGCGCGCTCAGTCTCGCGCCAGCCCCCACGCGAGCGCCGCCCGCGCACCCGCGACACTACACGACTCACGACACACGCGACGCGCGACACGCGACGCGAGACAGGATCACTGAGTGCTTGTGAATGATATTCGAGATGCGTTCGGCGGCGCCTGCGCTGCTTCTTCTGCTTGGTGAGTTTATACGCTTTTAATAACGTTGATTAAAGTCCTAAAGAAAGTCAGCGAAAGAATCCGCAGATCTTTTAAAATTAAACATACAAAAAAATAAAAACCTTTTTTTTTAATATAAGATAAATATTTGCACTAAAATTTGCCATAAAACAATAACATTTATCGATTATTAATTAACAAATCTATAAATCTCATTCGTAATAAGTAGTCATATAAAATACTATATAGAGAGATGTATTGATATTGAATGAATTATAATAATTCTTATAAATCGGCATAAACTTTACCAAAAGAACAGCGTATATACAAGTTTCTATCTTGGTGTTGTTATTCACATAAAATACTTAAAAACAAAGTAACAGTATTTAAACATCACTGAAGCAATATTTTAAACAAACCGTATCTTAATAATAATATATATAAGTAATATATAATAATATTGTGAAGAATTGCTTTTGAAGTAAGATAAAGAGTATACATTTTATGATTGCAAATAAACTTAAATTGTAGGTAAGTCATAAAAATGTTCACAATTTTCATCTAGTCCGACTTCATTTGTTTTTGGTCTGAAGTGGTTAACCCCCCCCCCCCCCCCCAGGGGTAGCGGGCGCGATGTATGTATCTGTAGGTACATATAACAATTGTGAAAGGCACGGACGAACAACATTCAATCTCAAGTCCTTAATACACGTAAAGATACTGATTCCAATCGATGTCAGTAAACATGGATGTGGAGCCGCCAGTATCGGTGTCGGCGGAGGCTGCGCGCGCGCCGGACCGTTATTAGTGCCCGCATTAGACACTCCAGCTTAAGAACGGCGACCCTCGCTATTGCCAGAACCTGGATAGGGAACCAAAATAAAACATCCTTGTCATGTTCGTGTTCCGAAAGACTGAATAATATACTGAATTTGATGTTTTCGACGAGTTGTTACGGGTTAATTGTAACTTCAAGAACTGACGAGTCATCGCCATCCAAATATCTAAGCGACTTAGGCTAAAATTTAATTAAGTGAATAAGTATGAATTTCCTTTACTCTCATCAGCACAGGTATTAACAATAAGCGCTAATTAATTTTATAAAGCAATTTTTAATTAGGTTGTAATTTCGATAAAACCACATGTAGGTAATAGTAGTTCGTGACTCTCTGAGTTAGCGATCCAGATCTATGATCAATACGAATGAATATGAAAATGAATACTTGATAAATTACTGTAATGTATGTTATAAAATATGCACATAAATTTATAAATTTTATATAATGAAAAAAAAAGCGCTGAAACGTAAGAATAACTTTTGGTATGGTGACATTATGTATCTTATGTTTTACCAAACAGTGGAATGTCGATCGTATTGCGGATATTAATTAGAGACAGCCCCTAATACGCAGGTTATAATAGTAGGTTGGTGTTCTGCGACAAGAGCCGCACCCGGCATTGCTCGTTATTGGCCATTCCTTCGGCTTTCGGCGTAACATTTGAATGGGCCCCACCGGGCTTACGGTAATAGCCATTCCAGAGCCTATATTGACACTGTTGTCCAAGCGTACCTTTTACACATAAATTCCATATAGACAGTTTCGTTCCTGTAATTTGGCGTTGTTTTATAGAGGTCCTCTTACCAAAATAATCGTACATTACACCCTAATACATAGTTCCAATTCTCATTGACATTTTCTTGTATTGATCACTCGCAGCAAACCGCGGCGGGCGTGGTCACGATGTATTTAAAAGATTCAATTAGTTATCAGCCGGTGGCGCGCTCGTAGACTTTCTCCGCGATTCGGGAGTCCGCGCGGGTTGCGCAACGGAGAGAGTGCAGCCGCTCGTCGTGTGGGGTGAGGCGGCTGCGGAGACGATGTCCACCAATTTAGCTACTTCGAGTACGTGAATATGTGATATTAAGCGATGACAATAATTACCAATTGCCGATAGAGTCAAATGTGATTTATCTTAGGATGCCAATAACAATAATTGAGTATGAGGATGGTTAAACAAAATGGAAACTTAAGATTTATATGACCTTAGTAGATCAATTTTAAACTACACTATGTTTTAGAATTACATAAGTATATACATAGCATTACGTCCGTAGTCCCCGAAGGGGTAGACAGAGTCTTAGGAGTAGCAAGCTATTCGAGTCCAAAGACTCGAATAAAAATTCTTCAAATAAAGTCAAAACTTTATTTGAAGAATTTTTATTCATATAAGTACATAATTGGTATCAGGAATCATACGTTACATTTTTAATCGAGTTACGTTATTTTATTTGAAGTTAATAAGCGCAGATAGAGAAAGATCCACTCACAATAACACTGAGTTAGCTATCTACCGTATACAATTATTTTGTTTCAACTAGAAAGCCGGTAGTCATAAATTCCGCAATCTAAAACTCGTCCTTGTGTGTTTGTGTGTCCCACAAACGCGTGACATTCGGCGGTACCGTAGCTGTGGCGGCATCGGGGGCGGCTCCCGACACACTCCGCGCAGAGATTCGGCGGAATGCTGCGGAATGTAGGCGCCGGCGCGGCGCCGGCGCCTTGCGGGCCAACACATGCGATATTAGCGAGTTTTGTTATTCTGTCAATTTGCAAATGAGCGAGTATCATGATTATAGAGCCTCATGATTACATATTGCACGTCGCAAAGTGAATTATTTTAATAATTCTACAAATAGTCACAATACTAAGGAATACTTTAAAAAAATCTATAAATACTGTTAACTTGTATGTAAAGCTATTTGTGAAATGGCTCTACTGAATTAAGGCTGCGAAGATGACTTGACCATGCCTATTTTATTTCTTTCTATTGTATATATTTAGTTAAAAATTATCCCTGGAAAAAAAATGAGTAACAGATTGAACAAACCATCCTTTATCGGTCCCCGCGGTTTGCTCAACACTTGCGCGTGCGCCCAATTTGCATGCGCCGGCATTTTCCACGGCAACTGGACGCCGCGTCGATATGATGCACCGAGAAATATGACATTTAGATGAAGTATGCGCGTGCGTGCGCACTTGGCGCGCCAGTGCAATACTTAGGACAATCGAGACGATGTAGAATTTTGAGGAGCAAGGCTCCGAGCAGGCTTGTGATTTTGGTTAAAGAGTTTAGTCAATCATTAATCAATCACAATTCCATTATAGGCTCGAATCTGTTACGTGATTACCGTTTGATCGATCGATAAATTGATACATTGTCCATCATTTTCAATATAATTACGTCCATTGCATTTAATTTCATTAATATACTGAATGGTGTCTTTACATTGTTGACACAAGGCTAGTTAGCGGTCCCAGGTCACAACTAATTTTCTCTAACTAATTTGATAAATTGAGTGAAGAGACTTTCAGGCTATTGAGTCCCCGCGCGCTGCTGTGACGTCAGATGCACGACCCGGGCCGGAGCGGCGCGCCGGCGCTCTTTGATATACTTAGTGCACGCTATATAGGAAATTAATTTGCTGATGCCCATGGGTTTTACTCACTGGTATGAGGTTGTTTTATAATTGAAGATAGTAAAATGTGCATCAGCCTAATTAAAAAAAAAACAAGGATGATGTAGATTAAATAGTAAGAAAGCAGAGATATTTTTCTTTCTTGCGTAATTTTTATTAAAAGACATACAATCTAGGGGGTCGTATAGTTTTGTTCAACTTTTAAGTAACAAATTGTTTTATCGTAATTTAAGCTAAGTTCGATACAGCATCGTAAATTTAATCGCAACAATTCATGTAGAGACAAAGGATCGTTTGTGAAAGACGACGCGTGGTGCGCCGTCAAGGCAGACGCGTTCGTGGAACTGCCAATAATGAAATAGGTTAAGCGGGGTCGATCTGATCAGCGCTCTAGCCGGCGAGTGTTACAAAACGATGTTGCGATGTATCGTTCAATTATGGCGATTACCTTCAAGCGCGCTAAACACTCGAGCGTCTGTCGTAATTTGATGGCCATTATGAGAATCTTCAAATTTGGCAATTTGCACGCGATAATTGCCGGCAAAAATGTTGATAATCGCAAAAAACGGCGTTGAATGTTCGCGACTCGACAAAAAACAGAATTATTGCGACGTTTTATGGTGAAGATTATATTTGAGATGAGAATATACGATTTGCTATTGATTGAGAGAACAAATAAGAGCTGTTTATTGGCTTGTGGAACATCATAGTCAGGTTTATATTCAGATTTATAGCTATATGATACGTCTATTATTATAGGAAGGAAACTAATAGAAACGAAAATTATTATTGTCATGATAAACATTATTTTAGGCCACAACGATTATTAAACGGGAACGATTATTTAACAATAATAAACTATGTTTAACAACACACAGAATTAGGACAAGAATTATTAATACTTGACGCTGCATTCAAATTGCTGTTTTATCTTTTGAATTAAGTATCAGATAGGTATACTTATTCATTTGAATAAGCTCGATTGTTTGTCTGGGTCCTGGGGTGCGCCATGTTGTCTAGGCGACAGTCACCAGCCTGTTAATGTTATAGCTTTAACTTTTCATTAGCTTTGTAATAGTGTAGCCCGATGATATACATATATATCACAAGGAATTATTAGCACTATGAAACTTAGGTACCTATTTTGAGTAACCTCTAATCCGTTGAAAGCTTATTTCAATCACGATATTCCGCCTCCTTCCACAACTAGTAAAGAGGGCCCGCTCGGGCAGGCCGCGCCGGCGGGCCGCGGGTCGCTCGGGCAGCGGGCCGCGGGCCGCAGCTGCGCGCACGCAAAGCGCCGTAGAAAGCTCCGCGGATCAGTGTTATTACGAGCGGCACATCGCCACCAGTAATTGTGTTTTTCTCCGATTTCCCCGCTATGCTTAATAAACAACGTGTTCTGCAGCTTTTACTGCGAGCAATTTGGAACGATGGCTTTACCGACCACATGTAGAAACTAACAATATGGTTTCTATAAGAACCAGCATTTAAAATCATCGCAAGGTATATTCATGGGTAGCTGTGGTTCTACTTATAAGTATTATAAACAGTATCTTAATTCTAGAAGGTAACATTCTGAACGCATATATGAATGTTAAAATGCATTACGGCCCTGACCGGTCCTGCGCCCGTGATGCAGCGCCCTATTGCAGCGAGTGGTCGTTTGAAGTGAGGTTCGGTTTGAAATATTTACACTGCTACCACGACGAACCAAACTTATATCTCAATAGATTAAAAATAGATTAATTGATTTCTCGGTAAATTGGAATATGGCTAAATACGTTTTCGGATCAAAGCTGAGCTTTTTCCTACTAATTACATGAACCAAACGCCTAAAACGTTAGCCTTGTAAATATGATTGTAGAAATGTTTGCGTAAAATGATATTGACAGAAAGATGTAAAGGAAAAAAAGTTGACACGCGGATTGAGAGATATTTATTTAATAAATTTAGAATAAATAGAGTATATCATCAGAATAAATAAGAGATGTTCCTCTTTTTTAAATGTAGCTTATTGCCTGTTAAACACTTAGACAGTAAGTGGTGCGAGCGGCGCGCTCGCGAGACGCGCTCCGTAAAGTTTGATGGCGCTCATTCGTAATGCTACTTCTAGTCGTACATTCACTTCACGAGCTCCGACAAACCGTGTACTGGGTCGGCACTTGCTATGATCCGCAGTACTTGCTATAGCTGTATTTAAATGATAAGTAGTCTATTGTGAAATATGTTCGTGTGCAGAAATAATAATAGGTTATTGCACGTCGAGTGACTTTAAACTTGCCAGGATCATGAAAATATTTTTAAATGATTTATTATTAGCCAAGTTGGCCACGCGATGTTTCTTGTTTTAAAATTTTTATTAAATTATCGTGCAACTATTTTCAAATGCATACTTAATCTTCTATTATGTGTTGTATATTAAGGAAAGTCTTGAGTTAAGGTCTATCAGAGCTTATTTGTTCTATAGCATTTGCTCGGTAACATTGAATGACAGGGAAGATAGATCACAACAGTTTTAAAACCACTTTTTATTTGACTGTTACAAATTGTACGAAAAGTTGACAAAAAGGTTAGCCGACTCGCAATCAAAGATAATTAGCTATCAAATTAGGTATGCAAGAAGTCTAAACTCATTAAAATTATTTAAATGTTAAAGGTCAAGTTGACATGCATATACTTATGTAGTATATGTTGCTAGGAAAGTGGCGTGAAGTTTAGTTAGTTTGTATAATACATTTGATTAGGTATTATTAGACTGTGTTCTATTACCTCGGCATCCGTGAGAAGCGCGCTAGTTTTCGCGATCAATATGTTCTATTGTAAACTATCAAGTGGTAACCTAGAGTTGATGATTACGTCGTCTATCGTTCAATTGTTATAAGTTATGTAAGTCACATAAGTCGCACACATGAATTCTAAATAAATATAAAGAGTATCTATGTAAGTTTATACACTTGTTCTAGAATACATTGCGCATGATGGCTTAGGTTAGATCTTCGAACCAAGCTATACCTATACATTGTACATGCTAAAGAACTGCTTATAGAGCATGAGATCCCAGGTTCAAATCCTGGGTAGGGCCAAAATGTGATACCTATAGTTAAGCACATTGTTACTATAAGGTGAAGAGTGATATAAGCTTCGGGCAATGAAGGAACTTCGCAAGTAAAGCGGCACATTCTCGATCACCCGATTGGCCTAGGTCCCCCATGTCAAGGGTTAACGCCTGACTGCGAGTCCGGCGTGCGACGCAGGCGGCGCAGGCGGCGCAGGCGGCCCGCAGGCGGCGCGCGCCCCAGATCTAATTTTAGCGGCGACCTTCACCCACTGCTTCCCGCTGCGTTGCGGTAGGCCCGCCCGCCCGGCGGACCCGCGCCGCGCTCACACACACACCTACTGCTGCCCGGTACTTAACTTCATCTATACTTCGAGTGCAGCTGAGATTAAGTTATAGAGTCAAGATTATGAAGATAATGTTAAAATGGAAAACAAATGAGTTGGAAAATCGTAAAACCTTTATTTAGATTTATTTTTCGCTAATCACAAAATATAAATGTACATGTTAAAATTATAGTCGCAGGTAAAAGTATGTATCATTTAAAAAACGCGTAATTATCAAACTACTTTTTTGATTTATGTAAAGTACTAACAAATGGAAAGTCTTATTCCTGTAAGTATTGCAGTGCCCTATAGCGTTCATAATGATTTAACTTATGAATGTACTGGAAATTATGAGAAAAACAACAGATTTGATCTGAGTATGTATCGTCAAGTTATTATGCTCTGGGCTACGCACGCGCTCGGCGCATTCCTCGCGCGCAGTGGGTCAGGCGCAACGGTACCCGGACCGGTATGCCCCCCCCCCCCCCCCACCGGCGCGCGCGCACCACGCACGCGAGGGAACGGTTTTGAACTTGCGGCACCAGGACCATAGAGGGTAGAATCTCTCAGATATGTTCACAAAACTTCATAGTTTTGTAAACATATCTGAGAGATGTATATCACAAGTGATAAGCTTTTAAACTTATACATTGCATAGTTATCCTCGTTTTCTTTCATAAACTGATTATAATATATACTATGTAGAATTAAGTACACCAAGATAATTAAGATCAAGGCAAATACATGATGACATACTTATGAACATTTCTGTTCAAGCCTTTTGTCCTTTTTATTGTCATAAACAGATGTTCCCTAAGGAAGCTTTCGAAGTCTAGTTTCTTGCTTGATAAAATTAAACAAGGACTTCTCTCCGGCCGCCATGACCTAAGGGCCTGCGTCTACAGTAGCAGCTCGCTTTTCTCCCGGAGGCTGATGCCAGCTTTTCGGATGATGCGGGACAAGCGAGGAACATGGTGTATAGGTAACAGTGCAGCCGACGTCTCTGCCTCACTCATAACTCACAACCCTGAGTCAGCGCACCATAGTAGTAAAGTAGCCATCTTGCTATCCTGTCGGGGTTCGTGCAGGCAGAAACCGCTCCGTCACTCCATGCCTGACACATTCTGCCTGACTAAAATCGGTAATGGATTCAGAACAACGTTATTATCATTAGAATGCTTTAATTATTTAATTAAATTTCATATTCGGGTTTGATAAAGAAAAGCAGTTTTATTTGACGACAGGTTTTACAACAGTTATCCTTGCCGATGATGGACGCAAGTCGTCAAGGCATATTTTCGCTTCTCACCTCGCCAACCATTGAGGTTGATCCACATAACGGTTAACAGAAAAATATGCATATGACAAGAATTATGTAAATAAGTACATTATATTTTTACAATATTCATTATCAAATCAAACAAAATCTCGTAAAACACAATTTGTATATACATGTTTTGCGCCTTGTTCTATTGTATGAAGTTCAGATTTCTAAAACACTTAGAACTGCTTAAAATTTCGGGACAACCTGTTCATAGTTGGACGCGTGGTGACACTACACTTCACGCGCATTTCGTGCCGCGCGGCGCTATTAGCTCAAACAGCGTTTTATATCGCAATGTACATACAGATAGGTATCATATTCCTCATTCTATTAGGACGTACAATTGATCTTCGATATATTCCCATTTCTGAAGGTTTCATTTCCACAATAAACAAAGCGACTGTGTGCTACGGGGCCCTTAAACCATGTATTTCGCACAAAAGCATAAGTTCTCTAAGTTTTGTATGAGAACCACTTCTGGGTTGGTTAATGAGAGCATGCATCGTAACATCAAAGTGCGGGTCTCTAATAAGGTGTTTGTTAAAATGACAGTTGCATTGTGCAGTGAATGGAGCGCTTATTCGCACCGCGAGCGTGCGAACCGTCCCGCGAGAACGCGCGTTACGTCACGCGCACGCGCAGGGCTGCTGTGCGCTTTGTCCTGGTGTTCTAATAAAGATACATTTTTTAGATTCAGCCTGCTTCGGGAAATGTTTTGACATAGGCTTTGCTCGCTGAGTCCATTCGGTTCCGCCAAAGCACGCTGGGTTAACTGTAGTTTTTTTTTTATAATATCCGACGACAACACATACATTGATCTGACGCCGAGGTAATTAAGTAGCTTAAGCACTTGTGTCACGGATATCAGAATCAACAGTAGTATTACAAATATATATTTAACTATTAGATATTAACACCCAGACACAGACCAAACATTAGTATTCATCACACGAATGTTTGTCCTGGGTGGGGATCGAACCCACAACTCGTGGCAGGGTCACTACCCAATGCGCCATCGAGCCAGGCGACTACTACACGACCACTACAGAGTGTAGTAGGTAAAGCTCTTGTAATAACAACGACAACGAGTTCGTGGCGCGTCTATGAAATAATTTTTGTCTTCAACTTAAAATGTAACGATAATAACATACAAAATACATATATGCAGATGGAAGAAGACTGCATAATGTACGATTATGGTTGATTAGAGTTAAAGCTCTGTTTTTTGATAACCTAACGCAGGATATCATAATCAAAAACCATAAGATAAGCGTACAATGGTTAATATTTTGTATCGTTGTATTGGATCGCGTTAATGTTGGACAGAAGAAGAGAACAAAACTTAACTAAAAGACGAGTGGTAGTCTTGTTTCTTGTTTGCCGATAGAATAGATGTTTCAAGTATGGCGGTTTATACAGTTGCCACATGTCTCTCTTATTGGTTTGCCGTTTATTAAAACCACATACAATGACGAGATAAACTAAAATCTCTATGTTTATTATTTTCGTATGGTGAGCTAAACCATAGGCTAATCATAATAGAGCGTGGTAACGTTGACAGCAACCCTAGTGCGTGTTCATTGAGGCTGCGCGCGCGCTGACGAAACCGTCCGCGATGCTCTCGAGTGTTCCAGCGTGCGACGTATTACGGCGACAGGCAAAAACTTCATTCGCGAGCACAATGCACAATGCAGCGCTGCAACGGCTTCCTTGCAAGGCCGCGGGATTTCGGTCAAAATTATCGAGTACCAATAGAAAAATAATTTTCTAAGGACATCCATTTACTTTTGTTAGGCTTATTTTTTAGATAAATACGTTTAAACGGTAGTTGAAGCACTACTCGCCACAAAATTAAAAAAATTCTAAAGTAAATAATTTTATCTGGTATCAAGCTGCATCTGTAAACATTTATTACTGTTTCACGTTAGTACATAATTATGATTTATTTTATCAGAAACCAACCGACAGATACACCACTAGATGTATTTGTTTTACCAACGAATAACTATCTGTATAAAACCAATGGTTGCCAATTGGGAACGTAAATAAATGTTTAATGGTTTATCTCCAAAAATACATGTTCTTATAAACAATTAAATATTTATTTACATTCAAATTTCCAAACAAGATAACTACAACTAGGCAAGGTGACTAAAAAATTATGTTCAGTCCGTCAGTTAGATTATAAAAAAATATTGAACACATATTATTTTATTTATTTGTCACACAAACATTGACGACGAAGAGACAATGCATTCAAGTGGCACGTGAAGTCACACTTTCGTACAATTTCTAATAATTAGTGCCGTCGCAAGCCCCCACTCCAAAACTTTGATGCTTTTTATCTTTGTGATTTTTTGTTAATTTGATAAAGCGAAAAATATGTGGCGGACTAAATAGAATTATAGTTTTTTTAATGCAGTCATCATCCCTATTAATAAACATTAAAATACAGAACAGGTGTTCAAAATCAGTGACTCATCTATCGTCTCAGACGACAAACGGAAGCTGTCCGAAGACAAATTAATAATTTGATCCTCATTATGGGTATTGGGTGGGCCGTGGCGTTGCCCTGTGCGCGGTGTCGCGGGTGTCGCGGGTGTCGGGTGTCGGGTGTCGGCCGGTTAATGTCGGCGCATGAAATTTCACCGTAATTGATGCGGCCATTAGCGAGGATATATCCACTGACTAGTTGCCATCTGCTCGTGTCGTCATGTCAAGCTTGTGTCATCACTATATTAATAGGAACCAAAGCGTTGAAGCTTTGATTTCAGATTGTAGATTTGCCTTTTTCCCTCTCTTAGTTTTAGAATATCTCGAAGATACTTTAAAAAAATCGGTAGATTAATTTAAAGTTTGCTGGTCAAGTATCGCCGATGGCTGGGATCGTGGCGCTAGTATAAATTCGCAATGTTTGTGTTGGACGCCAGAATGGACGCTATAAAATTCAAAGTATGTAATAATCCACATAACGGTTAATCAAATGAGGAGAAAAGTTATTTCAACAACGAACAGTTAAGTTTAATATTAAAATGCACTCGGTAACTAAAAGGCGATATATTTTTGTAATTCAAAGAAAACGGTATATTCAGGTTAGGAAATAAATAGAAAAGTAAATGAAAGAAATTAATATAATTTTTACTAATGGTCTCTTGATGTTTATAGACAATCAGATACCAAGTGTCATCGCGTTAAACATCAGTACTTACGGCTTCAAACATCCCACTTCCATGGCAAATTGCGGAACAAGGCCAACACCACAACACCTCAATAGATGGACAGGCCTAAGTTATCACGTGTGTAATTGGAAATGCTTCCATTTTGTGAAAGTTTCGCGAAGCAAATATCTTAAACGGATTGCCCCGATTGGAGTTTACACCAATTTAACACCGTGATTTGTCTGTTTCACCCGCGTACCATTTGCATATTAATGTTTTGAATTTAATTCTCATTATAGGCATTTCACATATTAAGTGGAGTAGTTGTGATGGTTTATGCTTTTATAAGTAAATGTTAGTCAAGTGTGTGTAGAACTTACGCGGTGAAGATTTCGTACAGACCAAATATTCAAATTTAGCTAATATGTATAATATTCCATCTTGTAGATGGACATGGATGTTGATCTGGGACAAAAAAAAAAGAATGTGCCAATTGTGGTTCTTGCCTAGCATGTCGTAAGAGGCGCATAATGGTATATCGGGTTTTGGGTGTGTGATTGTGAAGATTAGCCGCTTGTCACTGCTTTTTCACAATTTTCCATCTAACCCAGCCCGGTTTTATTTTTGGCTGAATGTGGTTAAAGGGGCATGCTGCCCCTTTGACTGCCTACCCCTTCGGGGAATATGGGCGTGATGTTATGTATGTATTCCATCTTGTACATTCCCTATAAATAATACTTGTATGGAACCACTGTGTACGAATTTGACGGGGCTTAGAGGAGAACATACGCAGATAACGGTAATAGGGACAAATACCACAAGTACATGAAGGTACTAGTATTTATAACTCAGCAGTTGTGCGGTACGTAACCGTCACCCCGCGCGGTTGCGCCAGCGCATCCGCTGTTGCAGCGCCGCCGCTGTGACCCGCCTCTGCGGCCGCATATTGACGGGCGACGACAGGTTGTAGCTAAGATTACTGCATGCAGACTGGTGTATTTTAAATTTTAGTGTCCTGGGCCAATCAAGTTTACCATCCTTTAAGGTATTGACAGCAAAAATGGTACTGGTGCCTCTCGTAGCTATGCGACTCTTTGCCACAGGGCCCTTTAGGCACTTTCCTAGGGCCCCGCGATGGAGAGGCCTCCATGTCCCAGATTACAAATATAACGCCAATATTTATGACTGAAAATAAAATATTTATTTTATAATGTATAAAATATTTATTTTATAATGTATAGAATATTTATTTTATAATGTATAAAATATTTATTTTATAATGTATAAAATATTTATTTTATAATGTATAAAATATTTATTTTATAATGTATAAAATATTTATTTTTAAGGCATCCAATAACTTAAGGACGGCTCTGCTCGTGGTCTGCTAGCTAATATGTATAATACCTGGATTCATAATTTGGTTGTAACCGTAACCAGGCCTTTTGATTCAGAACATTCTACGCATTCTTGTCTAGGTACAGACAATAATAGCAATTGTGAATATATGACCGTCATTCATACATCTTATTCAAATACTAAATAATATAGGAAAACCGCTGTTTTTTAAACCTCTCGCAAGGTTGAAACCGTTTGATAGAACTAGTTGGAAGTCCGAGTAGCGGTCGAGAACATTAATTCCAGATTAGTCCACATAGCAGTTGAGTGCCTCTCAAAAAACCTATATGCCGAATATTGTTTGTTCAGTGTTACAGTGAAGAGTGCTCTCAATTAGCGAAGCTCGAACAATTAAATAAATAACATAACAGGAGGCCCGCGCGCAATCAGAGCGCGCAAGTGGTCCGCGCCCGCCGCCTGCGCCGGCGCATCGTTACCACCATTACCGCTTTAATTACTGTCAATTAGGAATTACCGAGCCCGGTTATTACGTCGAGACATGTAATGTCAACTGATGTCAGTTGTGTGGAAGTTCGTAGTATATACCTAGTAGTTAAAGATATCTCAACGTCTTATAGGAAATCTTCTTTATACTAAACTAGCTGTGCACGCGGTATCACCCGCGTTTATTGTTAATGTTATATAGCCTATAGCCTTCCTCGATAAATGGGCTATCTAATAGTGAAATATTTTTTCAAATCAGTAGTTCCTGAGATTAGCGCGTTCAAGCAAACACACAAACAAACTCTTCAGCTTTATGATATTAGTGTAGAGTGTAGATTAATCGTTTGATTACAAATTATTGTCATTTACAAAAATGAAAATAATTTATAATCAAATCGGTTATGAGTGTCTAAGTAATGTATTATTACAATTCCAATTGTGTGTTAGGCACTGCATTAGTCGCTCACGATGCTCTCAGTACAACTTGAACGTTGTATATTATTACTCTGTGGTACAACTAACAAACACCCTGTGTAACACACAAGCAAGTTCCAAGGAGAACTTAAAATACGGCATAAGTTTGATCTACACTTTTATGTATTATCATACTTTATACACTCAAAACTGTATACAACGTATTTACGGTCTAAGAGTTTTTAAGCGTTAAGTAGAATGAGCAACTGACAATAGCATCGTAGATTAAGACGGAGCGCCAAGTAGACCGGCGCAGCCATTAGTTCAGCATCGCGCTATCAGGCGGCATCTGCGCGCGCGCAGGTAGCCGAGCTGCGAGTGGCGCGCCCGTGCATATAGCGAACAGCCCGTTTTAATGACGTGGGTGAAGTGGCAAGAATATTATAGAAAATTTAAGTGGTGTAGCACCTAAGCGGTCGGTGAAGAGCAAATGCTGCTTCCATTTACTGTTAAGTCCCGGGAGACAGCCGCGTTTTTAGACATCCATGGTACGGTGTAGAAAATAAATGAAAAGTAAAAACCAATTATGTTTTAAAGGAAATTGTGATCAAATACATATTCGAATGAATGCAAAGGGAAATTTAAGATTCAAGGAATGGTGTTGTGGGTGAAAATAGACGAGACGTTAGCGCAACGTGCGGTTGTTTGTCTAATGTCGATTGGAGTAGTCACTGGATAATGTCTAGTCGTACAATGTTGCACCAATAATAATAGATAACATCCTTACAATAACAATAATTGGCTAGAAGTTTCAATTAAGTCAAGCCTTTGAAAAACTTTATAACACATTCCTGGAACTAATCTGGAGTAATTGTTGCATCAAAGTGTTTAGTCCACGTATCACACGTCCGCGATGGACTCGCCGGCGGCTGCGCGAGCGCATCCGTCCGCGCTCACTTTCGCTGCCCCGCTGAACGGGGAGGTGGGGAGGGTGTCCTCTCACTTTCCACGCATTTTTGCGCGGTGTCAATACACCCGATAGATGCTGCTGAGATAAGGCTGCGCTTGCGTCGCAGAGAAAATGCAACGTAGGTACTGGATATAGATGTTTATTGCTGCTCCGCTGTTATAAGTGGCGAAAGAAAATAAAGATGTCTACTTTGCATGACATGTTGCATTTAATTAACATTATTTTTTGCATAAAATATACAAACGTGTACTTAATCGTGACATTAAGTTGATGAAGTCGATGTCGTTCATTATTAATACATATTCATTGTTGTGAATAGAACGCATTTATTCCTTCATCCACTTTAAAGTTATAAAAAATATATATAAACTTTTGTTACACTTTAAAAGTTAATATAAATTTTCTACTTAGCAAGTAACGTAATGTTGACGTAAGTTTTATTATATAACTTCAGGTTTTTGAACTGTGAAGTTCAATAAGAATGTTATTATCAACTGGCTACAGTTTTAATGTTCGTATGACATGTGCAGTGTATAAATAAACATGTGAATATTCATATTTTATATTAATTGGAATAAATAAAGTAACAGTTCGCGTTATTCAATAGCTTCCATATAGCATTTGCCTGCTATACATATATAACCATATATTCATTAAAAAAACATTAATAAAAGAAGCATCCATTAAGGATAAAATGAGAGTTTTTTTATTTATCAAACTGTCTCGCAGTCATGGATATCGAATTGTTATTCGGCGCCGGAGTCGGTCTCAGGGCAAAAAACATCAACGCGCAACGTGAGTGGACGCACACCACCGGGCGCCCACACCAGCAACTGTGATGCACCCTGCACCCTGTTACACTTATTATACTCTAAGATACTAGTGCGTATACAGTATAACGTGCTTTTTGAAGAGCAGACAGGTTAGGATATAAGGTGAGTCATATGGCTCATCTGTTGATAACAGGTAGCAGTTGGCACGATATATCAGATATAACAGCATTAATTTGAAAATCATTTAATTTACCTTTGCTGATCTTTATTATACTTTCTATTAGAGTACATTTGGATCAAGGTTAATAACTTTAATGTACTTAGGTTAATACATACACTCGCCGGTGTTGCAAGTAATATGTAATGTTCAGAAGAACACAATTACTTTCAGAAGTAATCGCGTCTTGATGACTGGTAATGAGGTAAAAAGCTAATATAATAGATGCGAGATAGTTACGTGGAAAGTGTCCCCGCTGCGTGACAGACAGACACACTGACACACTGCTTGCTGCGCGCACGCATGTGCGCGGCGCCGACTGCGCTGCGCGTGCGCGCAGCAAGCTATTTGTCGTCGCTATTTGTCGCAGAGTACTTGCTGATGGCGAATATGCTGCATTTACTTAACTACATTTTTACTATAAAATATTTGCTTGAATTACAAAAATACATAACGGTCACATATCGTTGTCCCATGTTGGTCTGGGACTTAAAAATAATGTGTCATCTGTGTTTCTTGCCTAGCATGTCGTTAAGGCGACTAATGGTTTATGGGGTATTGGGTAAGTATATGATTGTGTAGGCGCCGAGCTAGCTACTTTTTCAAAATTTTATTTTTTGGCTGAATGTAGATAAAGCGGCCTGCTGCCCCTCTGCCTACTCCTTCGGGGATTAAAGGCGTGATGTCACGTTATGTTATGTTGCTCGTGTGACGTGAGAAAGTTTTGTAATTGACGACGCGAACGCGGTTATTAGGGGTCCATAAACTGAATATACGAGGGTGCATTTTGTGATCACAGAAACTATCGAATCAGTATTAATTATTTATAAAATGTATCATACCTATTAGGCGTGTCTTCTAAATATATGAGATATTTGAACATACATTGTATATCGTTTTTTTATTGCACAACACATTTTTATTGCACAGGGCAATTAATATATGTGTACGGCCGAATAACGTCTCTAATTTAAACGTAGAAAGGATATGAATGGAGCTTCATTATGAAAACTACCCGTAACTGAGAGTAAGCTGACGAGAGCTGTTGTGATGACGACGCACAATCATAGAGGGTTGTGTAAAGTAACTGACTGTTAATTTCGTGTATTGCTATCGTTAATTGGTGCTCAGAAAGTTAATTATTGTGTATTATTGTTCATTTAAGAATGATATAAGAGATGCCTTTCACAAAAAACCTCTTAAAGTGCATAGTAGAGTAGTACAGTTATTCATTACTTACTTGTGGGTCCTGTATGGGATTTTTCTTATTCTACTTATCGTGTGGTCAACACGTATCAATGTTAACCTATAGTATTTAGGCCTATATAAAACCTAAGATTTGATATTATTTTATAAAAAACAAAGAGGAACTAACATACATTAACTGTAACTTGCTTACACTAGCACCAAGAAGCCGGTGAAATGACAGTGCCTTGACTTTGCAATATAAATAAATAATAAATATTAGACAACATCACATACATTGATCTGACTCCGAAGTAAGTAACTTAAGCACTTGTATTACGAATATCAGAAACAACAGTGGACAACAAATATATACTTAAATATTGGATATCCAGACACAGAACAAACACAAGTATTCATCATACGAATATTTATCCAGGGTGGGAATCGAACCTACAGCTCTTGGCGCACGGGGCAGGGTCACTACCGAATGCGCCATCGAGCTTGTCACAATATAAGCTACAATTCTAAGAATAATTTACATCAGCCAGTAAAAGGGTACATAAGTTTTAAATTGCTTACTTTAAAAAGCCAGAAATTCGGATGCAAGTGCAAGATGCAATGCGCCTTTGATCTGCGCTCGACATTCGGCGACTCACGGAGCGCGTGCGCTCGGCTGAACAGAGCTTCGACTATGAATGCTCGCTAATGATCCGTCTGCTGAGCTCCACTCAGTAAAAATATCAAGGCTACATTGGTATTTTGCCTAATTCGTGTTACTGTAGATGGAGCTGCTTGGTTTAGTGGCTGTCGACCACGGGAGAACAGTTGAATGTACTTTTTTCCCAGTGCTGTAACTAATTTGTAAAATGCAGTGAATACATAATATTCTTCCGCAATATTTCAACTACAAGGTTCGTGAATGGTACAGTTGTAAGTCGTAAAGTATTCGGAATGACTAGTCGGAGCTCATACGACATACAGAAGGATAATTTCATAGAGAATTGGCAAACATTTTTAGGAAGTTCCATGAGGCATCGCGTATAATAAATTCACTATAAATGACTGCACAAACACAGCCCTGGCGGAAGGACCGTGACTCGTAATCAACCCTGTATCCTATATCTCACGGTCACGTCTAATCACATTTCACGGAGCCTCAAATCATCATCGCCGTAGCGTTATATCCCGCGCTTAGACGTGGTCCGCTAAGTCCATGATCCAGTGTTTAGCGAGTCTGGTAGTAATGCTGAAGCGACTGCCGATCTGACCTTCGTGACCTTAGATAGAGGAACCAAAAAAATATTTGTATCACAGTACCTCAAATGTCGTCCAGCTCTCTGTACAGTCGACGCCGGCGCGCGCGCTTGGCACGCGCGCGGCAGCGCTCCGGCCAAGTGCAGATTTATCGAGTCTGCTAGACTATGGTTATTGCATACTTAATGGCGTTTTTAAATTACATCTAGTTTTATTGCGACCAGACAGGCGGCTCCGAAACATTGGCGTTTGATTTACGCGCGACGCCCTGGCGGACTTGAGTGTGTTCATTTGTGAAATGCGGTGTTGCATTGCTGTTACATGTGTTGCATTCAAAATCGCGTTCAAAAGGGCACTCGCGATATGAGACACATAAAATAATAATGCTTTGAAGGTTTTTACTTATGTCTCAAAACTTGTGAAAATAAAAAACTAGCTCTTGGACACATAAAAAGACGGGGTAAACTATTGTTAAGCATATCCTATGTTATCTTCGGCCCTTAAGTTATTCATATACCTACATATAATCACGTTGACCTTTTGAAAATTGGGGAATGACAAGCAAAAGACAAACACTTTATAATGTCTGTTGTGTCTACCTTTAAATTATTGAAAAAAATTAGAGCAAATTTAGACATGAAATTATAATTTCTGTCCCTACATAGATTAGGTATCAGGTACAGATATGTAAATATTATATAATTATTTCATATTAAAATATCCGGTCAATTAACTAAGATACCTTAAGTTCATTAAATTATTCTATAATTCTTATAATCTTTTACCGTACTATCGTAAATATTCCTACATATTGTCTATATCATAGTTGATTGCAAATATTTATGCAGGCGGTACATTCTATAAAACATTATTTAACAACCTAGGTTCCTATAGTTCACAAGATTGACTATTTATTATTTATGCAAATGATTGTTGAATCATCTTGGCGCTTCCTAGCATTTACAAGAACCGCAAGTGGTACCTGCGGAGACGGAAGCTGCGCCGGCGCGGTCGGCGCCGCCTCGCGCATGCGCTGAGACAAAAGGGAATGTACGTGTTGTACATGATAAATATTTTGGGCATTTAACGATTTTATCGAAAAATATGTAAAAATACGGATCATGAACATAGATGCCAGTTTGATCAACAACCGAAGACGTTATAGTCTTCAACAATTACCTACCCCCTTCATACTTACTCAATGCCACCATCGGAGGCTGGTCTGCTCCGGTTTATCTTTTACTTGTAATAATACTAGGCTAAATCTTTAACGAACATTATACTGGTTACTTGGTATAAATATTAATTTAATCTGTAAATTTTAATTTGTTATTCAATCTGGCATTGAAAAGAGTAACTACCGAATTTCTTGCCGGTTTCTTCCCGGTAGATGCGACATTCCGAACCGGTGGTAGATTCAAATTGTTCTATTTTGTACCTATTACTTGACGATTTGTAAGTGCTTTTTTGAGACTTACGTAAATAAAGATATTTTGAGTTTGAGTTTGAGTTCAATTATATAGGTACCTACTCTAACACAGTTGCTATCGGACCTCTGACAAAACGATAACTTTGAAGTTTTTGTAACTGGGTCAAATAATCAAGATCCCAAAGAAGACTTTCACATTTGTTTATCTGTGCCGTATGACAAGCTAAAAGACTAATGTGCAACAATGGCTAGCACAAAGCCAGTATCTGCCGACACCGATCAGCTGACGAGCGGACCCAGTTAGCTTAATTAGCCAGAGGACATGTTTGTGCGCTATTGTCAAACGAGATGTATTAGTAAACAGTGTTTAGCACCTGTGTTGCAACGGCTCTGCGCGCAAACAATGGCCATTATCGGAGCGCATTGTTGCGCCGTTATTGTAACATCTGCACCCGTCTGCCGTTGCGTCAGCGTCGGCGTGACGTCACGAGTGACGTCACGCGCCCTAGCACGCTTTTGGGACAGCGCTCAGGGTTGACGAATTGCTGCCACCAGGGTTGATTCTGGGACTACCGACTACTCTGAGTCCGAACTAAACAGTATCAAGACTTTTAAGAATTTCGAAAAATATAATTATCTTTTTATTTTAAATGATCATATTTTATAGAAAGTAATATTTTATTCCGGTTTACCAATTCCAATAATAAAACTGTAATGAAACTCTACACGTACATTCCATACATTCATAAAATAACTTACTAAAAAGTAAACCAAGTAAGATACTGTAGCGACGGTGTAAAAAGCTTCTAATGTCAAAAACAATTAAACTATAATCAAACACAAAGTTACCCACGGAAACTCGGTTAGCCGTCAAGTATATTTTCAGGAGACACTGCGCTCCTCCCAGCCCTGCGAGCGACTTGTCGTTCATGTGACGATCAGCGACACTTTGCATTAAGATGCCGTTTTGTAACGGTCGCTCTTTATTAAACGTATATAACACAACGCGGACCCAGTGTAACACCGCGACACATTGCGGAAGTTACGACTCGTAAATATTATTATTACGTGATTACCGGAAATTGCTCCACACACGTACATACGATGCACTGACATTAGTTGCAATTAGCATTCTCGGTAGCAATAGTTATTTATTGCACTTAAATGTCAATTTATGCCGTCGCATAATGGTTTAATGACCTTTAGTATCTATTTTATTTGCTGTTTTTATTGAATACATATATTAATCACGCACTAGGATCATCTTATTTAATAGCAAATATACTGACGTTTGGACAAAAAAAGCCTGCTTACGATTTTATTGGGAATAAAGTTAATATAATTATTTTTTTATAATATATCACCATCACATTATAAGGGTTTAATTTACTGAAAAAGTGTGATATATGGAAAGGTTAAGACATAATGATCCTCATACATAGGGAACTCGCAAGAGTAGGTGAAAAGAAAACCGCTTCAGAACAGCTGTGTTGGCCCGCCGTCACGTCAGAAGTAAAGGATGAAATTGACGTGACGTCATGCTCATCATAAAAGATCGGGCTGAGATTTAAGTTTGATGTTTTGTACCAACATAAACTGTCTCCGAGACACGTATGATAAAGAGTTCCGTAAGGCAATGGCGATGTTTGAATATATCTTGTTGCTAACAGAATTTATTGGGTATGTGATTTTATTTGAGTGTATAAAGGCTAGTATGAGCCGGAATGCGCAAGAAAAATAAAAAGATTCCTCTACGAGTTTTATTTGCGCTTTACAGCAGTCTCGGAGCTGCAGAGCTTTGCTTGGGGTCGTCCGCGCGCACCGGGCGCTCCCTACTGCTGTTTCTGTTATTTTCAAAGGGCGTGTATTTTTAAATCTTGCACATCGCTCGCTTTCATCCCCTAAGCTTATTTCCCTTTACAGTTATAAAAGTAGCGTATGTGAAGGTATCTTAGAACATTCACGGTTGCTTATTATATGTACCTACTGTTATGTACTATTTGGATGCTATGTGTAAGTGACACGATTATGTCGTTAAGTTCAGACAAGGACATAGTTCTTATATAATTTTAGGTAACCTTGAAAAACTTTGATGAATGGTTTGTTGTCCCGTTACATAGGGTTACAAGTTAAATAGGGTTGCTGAATATAATAATATGCTCAGTGCGCACCTAATATGTAGCTTACTACTTATTAAGTTATCTGTCGGATCGTGCCATATGGCATTCGGTTCTCTCTGCCTACCCCGCTAGGGAAGTGGCGTGAAGTTGAGTTAGTTAGTTTCTGTCGGCTTAGTGTAATTGGCCATAATCTGACCACGTCGCCACGTCGGGAGACGTGGTGGTCGGCGGCGCGGTGCTGCGCGTGGTGCGGCCGGCCGCTATCGAGGCCGCCACAGGCTAACTGTTGCAGGCGGCAGGGCTGCCGACGCACGCTCTTGTAACACGACAAGCTCGGTGGCGCATTCGGTAGTGACCCTGCCCCATGCGTCAAGAGTTGTGGAGCATTCGATCCCCACCCAGGACAAACATTCGTGTGACGAATAGGTACTTGTGTTTGTTCTGTGTCTGGGTGTTAATATACAATATTTATGGCCAGTCGCAGAATAGGCTGTTCGTCTGCACTGATAGATTTAAATTGTCAAAAAAAATATTGTAACTACATAATAGCTATTAAGACTTGGCATTTAAAAGAGTAACTATCGAGTTTCTTGCCGGTTTCTTCTCGGTAGAATCTGCTGTTTGAACGGGTATATATTTATATTTATTTTGTTCTGACGATTTATAAGTGCTTTTTGTAAGCCTATATAAATAAAGATCATTTCATTTCATTATTTGTAATACCACTGTTGATTCTGACACCCGTAACACAAGTGCTTAAGCTACTTACCTCGGAGTCAGATCAATGTATGTGATGTAGTCGGATATTTGTAAAGACAAGCGCGGATCCACCGTATTGTGGGCATGGCACGCCCACCACTTTACCTCCACGCTAAATGCACAAAAGCAGCTCACCAGGACCGATACTGGACCAGGGCTGGAGCGTCTCACATTTTTAAACATATCTATAGTAGGTATACTATGTCACGTCTCTGAGTATGTCAGTAGAGCGATTCGTACTCTGATATTCGGATCGCGGTGCCCACAACATTTTGTGTAAGTTGAAAACTTATTAAAAATTATAATATCATATAATATTATTTGCAGATTTTGAAATATTCAAGATATGTCAATTATTTTGAAGCCACGTACCGATACTAGCAAATTAGTGATTTATAGTGAGAGTGCTATTGCACTTTGATTTACGTTTTTATTTAGATAATTTATTATGATTGTTTATTTCGCGGGTAGTGACCAATGTAATTAAAGGTTAATGACATATATAATGACTGCAATTACTCAGTCAACTGTACAGTAAAGTATTAGAACACCTAATAATTTATTAAGTAGTAAATTTTTTTTAATAGTATCTTGCTACTAAATAGCAATTACCATTCAAAATAATAAAGTTGGATGGACAAGATTATTAACAGTTGAACGTCAGATTCTCGAAATATCTTACGGGATGTACTTATAAAATTGTTTTTTGAAGAAAACCCCAATACCTTTGGTCACTCTGGTCATAATATCACAGATTTCTTGAAGGAAGATAATAATAACATATTTATGAGAAAACAGCAGCGACAGCCCTGGTGCTAGAGGCACCATCGCTCAACGGGGAACGTTAACCTTAGCATAAAACTCTCGTGCATTACCTACTCGTTACCGGTTGTCTGCCCGCGCGCACTTTGGACCTTAATACCAAAGCATAAGGTCGCATGTGTCAGCCTGCCGATGCGTACTTTTTCTCTTACCATGTAAGGCTGACCAGAGGTACTTTCTCGCCGCGCAATACGACCGTATTAGCTCGATTGAGGCAGCAATTCGCTTTCGAGGCATTTCGTACCGATTATGTCAAATACGAGCGTATCGAATAAGTATTTATTTAATTTCCAATTTTATTCAAGTGTACATATAGATTTATATAATACTTTACAATGATTTTGTGATGGTAGTTTCTCTTTGTTCTGTCTTTGTTTGTTGGAGGACGGAGTTTAGTTTACGGGACAACTTTTAATAGATTAGGATTTAAAGTGAGATTTTTGATTGATTTTAAATAGATGATCTTGGTAAAATGATAAGGATAAATTAGTCTATTGACATTATGTATCTAAATGCTTAGGTTTACCACTAAGTTAGGTACATAAAGATAACAAAACACAAATAGGAGAACAATGAAGGTATTCGCAGACACAAAAGCCATCACAAGTGGGTCGTCAATAAGATCAGTAACAAAAGATTACAGTGCAGACGAGTCGTGCTGGTAAATAGCAGTTAGGCAGAATGTGATCGCGGCGCGCGCGCAGATGAAAGTGATAGACGCGTGAGGAGCGCGCACTTTCGCTGCGATGACACGATTTAGGAGGAAAATATGTTAGCACGACTTGCTTTGGTGACCCCAAGGCTTGGTTTCATTAATAAGCGCTGTCTAAAATTAAAAAATAATAGTTTTTGCACGTGAAGTGTGTAAGGACCGTGCCATGGCGTTTGGTTCTCTCTGCTTACCCCGCTAGGGAAGTGGTGTAAAGTTTAGTTAGTTAGTTACGCTTTGCACATTGTATCCAGGTGTGCATGTTTCCTTACAACTGTAGCGTTCTGACAACTAATGTGTAGAGCGGCAGTTTTTAGTACAGGCCTGAATTGTAGTATTATACTTGGAAGTTTTTGAATCAGTAAAATGTAGGTTAGGTGTCCATACATACACATACGGTATAAAACAAGCTCCATTAATTAACGCCAGTTGCCGCCCTCAATGCGCGTGGCATTAGTATCACTGAGATCACGCGCATTAATCTCGCGCCGCTCGGTAGGGCAGCGGGGCCTCGACCGCTGCGCCTGCGCTGGGAGCGTGCGTGCAAGGCGCGGGATAATGTCATGTGCGCCGGAGTCGTTACGTCACCTTGTGCAACGGAGGTATCGCTCGTGTGTTATTGAATAAACCTTGATCCGATTTCTGTAGACTTATTTATTTATATCTACACTTTACTGCACACTTAACATATTCAAATAATAGCAAATGACAGCAACTTTGTCCACGTGGAATTGAACAAAATTTGATGAACAATATTTTCTACATACATCTTTAATTCTCTTTCTACATAATACCTATGTATAAGAGTAGTTCTCCTTGTAACCCCAGTTATATATCAGAGAATTGGTTTAACTGTTTTTGGAATTGAATATATAAAGATTTTTTTTAATATTCATTTATAATTAGAATTATATGGTTTTTATTTTTAATTGATATCCAGTCAAAAACTATTTTTTATAAGTATCGCACATACTTGCATGCGTATGCGTATGGTAATAAGTTGTGGTTTTAAGTTTGTATGTGAAGATGTGATTGTAACATGTGTGTATGTTTGTTGGGCAGCGTGCGGCGCGACGGCGCGGTACCGCGGGCGCGAGGTGGGCGCGCTGTCGCAGCTGCAGCACGGCGTGCGCGGCACCGTGTACGCGGTCGACGCGCGCACGCTCTTCATCGACGACTTCCACTACGACGGCGTCGGGCCAGGTACGACACAGCGTGTGTGTATGCTAGCGGCGCGTACCGCGGGCGCGAGGTGGGCGCGCTGTCGCAGCTGCAGCACGGCGTGCGCGGCACCGTGTACGCGGTCGACGCGCGCACGCTCTTCATCGACGACTTCCACTACGACGGCGTCGGGCCAGGTACGACACAGCGTGTGTGTATGCTAGCGGCGCGTACCGCGGGCGCGAGGTGGGCGCGCTGTCGCAGCTGCAGCACGGCGTGCGCGGCACCGTGTACGCGGTCGACGCGCGCACGCTCTTCATCGACAACTTCCACTACGACGGCGTCGGGCCAGGTACGACACAGCGTGTGTGTATGCGCAGTGAGTGAATACACTCGGCTCAGTGGTCGGGCCCTTAGGAACACCATAGTCATTTGTACTTGAGTCATGATGTTGATTAATGTTTACATCCATCTTTTAATTAGTACAAATATATAAACTTTATTTGGAGCTAGCTAATTGGTGTGTTATTTTTAACAATTTGTTTATGTATGTAGAACTATTTTGCGTTATAAATAATTAGTTGCTAAGTTGAAATCAACAAAGTATATTAGATGATAGTTTTATTTTGCAGATATTACCAGACGTTTTGTATAGAATTAACAAGTCATAGCCTATTTAAATGTTGAATAACAGTCTGCGCTTCACTTAATATTATATGTCAGCCAGTCACGTATAGAGACATATATTTCCATAATTTCTTATTCGATTCGTAATAATAAATGTATTGGCACGCGTTAGAGCAATACAAGTATACGGGTTTGAATAATATACGAGCTTCGAATATGGTAAATCAGTCTTGATAGCAGGAATCGACACATTTATTACGCAAAATGTGACATTTGAGAACTAGCGAAATAGGTATTTCTGTTGGTCGTTCTGTTAAAAACCTAGCTCCATAGCGGACCTAGAAATAAAACCATTATCTTACTGAATCGCCTGTGGCACTAGTCATAATCATTTTATTCACTTGACAGGCTAGTTTGTCGAATGGTTACCACGGAGCAAACTTCGCGGGTTCGTATTCCGTTAGGGGCAATTGTTAATGTGATGAACACGGTATTGTATATCCACGCCATATATGTGTCTAAACGTTTTTAAGTTTGTCTATCCGTTACCTAGTATCCGTAGCACAAGCATACTCGCTTCGTTTATAGAGATAGGGAATTGGTGTGTATGTCTGGAGAATTTATTTATTAGTCACTTGTTCACTAAGAACTTGTATGATAAGGTCAATGGTTCGATCATTGCATGTTATTTAAGGCACCACTTCGAATAAAATAGATCTGTTTGTGGTTTGATGAGTCGAATTCGTTCATTATTTTCAAGTAGGGCCAAGGGAGTGTTGAGCAGAGCTAGGAGCAAGCTCTGTGCCGGTTATTGCTCCTCGCTACCATCACGCGCAGACGTACATCTGCTCCGAAACTTCCGGTACTCAGTCGGTGGCGCACAAATCGATTTAGTTGACGAGCGAGAATCAGCTCTATCGAAATACTTCTTTGAGTTTATTTCGGGTTCACGTATTGCTAAATTAGTATTAGGGTTGATGATATGAATAAAAATGTTATCGTGACTTTTAAACTGCCAGTTTTTGCCCGCGGCTCCGTCCGCGTGGAAATCGTTTTGTTACAAACACTCTATCACGTATGTTCCATACGTTTTTTTCAAAGAAACATTCATCGTTTTTAAGGGTTTAAATTGTGCTAAATGTCTCTGCAATCAGTTAGGTAGTCTAGGCATGAATTCGGTACAGATATACCGTTAGATAAATAGAAGAAAAACAGTTAGATATGAGAGTTTATAGTAATATAACGAACAGAATAATAAATCTATTCCATGTTGGTCTGGGACTTAAAAGAATATGCCAACTGTGGTTCTTGCCTAGCATGCCGTAAAATGCGACTAATGGTATATCGGGTTTTAGGTATATGATTGTGCAGGTGACAGGTTAGCCGCTTGTCACTGCTTTTTCACAATTTTCCATCTAACCCAGCCCGGCTTTATTTTTGTCTGAATGTGGTTGAAGAGGCATGCTGCTCCTTGGACTCTGCCTACCCCTTCGGGGATTATGGGCATTATATTATTTACGTATGTATGTATGTATGTATAGAATAATAAATGAAATATTTAGTCAGACTCAGAAACGTAGCAGCCCTAGGAAGGACGATTTTATTGCTTCTACCCCTCTGAGTGGGCAGCCCTGGGCTTGTCCATTACACCCCAATCGCACCCCGGAACTAACTTCATCTGCATTAGCTTGCAAGCCCTATACTTCTTCAATTTGGAACTGTATAATGAAAAATATTGCTACAGGCAAGTTCGTGTCCAAAACAAGTGTATTTGAGCTTAAGTCATAACGTGGATGTATTACGATATTTGGTCAGTTTGAGAGCGAAGCTAGCTGTATATGTTATGTGTTGTTATCTAGAGTATTACGAGTCTCACAATTATGATAATGACGGTAATTTGCAACAGCGTTACCATTGCTCAACGACGCTAATAGCCATTTATTGTATTATCAAAATTACTTTCTAAATTTAATTGACTTCCACCGAGTCGGAATGCCTTATGAAATGAAACTATTAATTTATTCAAACGACTGCAATAAAACATCTTTGCCCATTTCCTTTGAATGCGTCGCAATAATTTCGATAAATGTGGCTTTTAATTTATTTTATAAATCATGTAATACCGCTGAGTAGGAAGCAAGCGTAGCGATAACTTAGCGAGATTACGCGCGACCCTCCGCGCCTACATCAGGCACACGGGCGATTGCAGCACTTGACTACATTATGCGCCGTTTAAGTCATTACTTTTGCTATTTGAATTACGGATATCGTAATTACATATTAAGTATACACTTTGTACATTTGAGGAGCTTCGCAAGACCAAATCAGGTTTTTGCTTAGGACATTCGATACCTTGGTTGTTAAGCATTATAGATAGGCTTCAATTAAATCGTGCACAGATCTTTACGATTAGGAAACCTTAAGTCTATTCCATACTAAACTTCATCATCTTCATAGCGTTATGTCCCGTGTTTGGACAGGGTCCGCTTAGACCATGATCCAGGATTTAGCGAGTCTGGTAATTACATTGAAGCGACTGCCGATCTGACCTTCGTAACCCTAAGATAGGGGAACCAGACAATTTTTAGACCATGGTTACAAATCCAAAGTTGTTTGAATTTGCAGGTTTCGTCACGATGTTTTCCCTCACCGCCGAGCTAGTGGTATATATTCCATACTAAACTACAAGCACTGTTGACGAATGATAGTCTTTGTCGAGAATAGACAACATAACCCTTTGATAGCCTGTAAGGGTGGCTTAGGTTATCATGGTATCACATATCCGCGCACAGTGGCGCGTGATGGACGAGTGTTGGAAAATCCCCGTGGGGCTAGACTAATGGCTCCATTCTCTGGTCCAGCGGCGCCTGCGTCGCGGCGTCCGCGGGAGCCTTCCATTGCGATTGACCACGCTGTTGAACAATAACAGTTCAGTCCGTCGACCGTCGACGGAGGACTTTTGCCATTTTTCATTGACTTGTTTTCTACTAAGATGGATTATTTATTTATTTTATTTACAATGGGAATTTTTTTTCGCGAAAACGCAGTTCACAAATAAAACAGATAAAAATAGTGAACTTTGTTTCGAAGACTAAAATGAATATTCTTATATTTTCCCAATTGACTTGGGTAAAATATTTTTTGCACGTACCTGCTCTTCGAACCACCGTCACATTTGGAGTCGATGACCCTTTGCAAGCAAGTCAACGGAACTCTGGTTGGGAAACAGTTATATGTGTCATCTGATAACATCTACAGGATGTGGGACGAGATCCTAAGACCGACAATCTTAGTCTTTACTTATAATTTGTCGTGAAATATCTAGTTACCAGTCTAACTAGTCTAACTAGTCTATAAACCTAATAAGTTCGGTTGGTTTAAATAAAACTTTTGACCGGAGTGTACCAAATGTGAAAGTTTGTGATGATATCTGGCTCAGTCCTGCATATATATACAAGCAGAAAATTTAAATCAAATTTCTCATACCATATTCCCAAGCCGTTTATTTTGAAAGAGTGACTAGTTTTTTGCAACATTGTCAATCTTCCGTATGCCAGGGAAGTTTCTTGTACATACTTGCGTTTGCCATTGCATTGATAGTGTCACACTTGATCGGCGTTGGCTCACATCATTTAGCAGTTAGCTATTCGTAGTAGGTCTGGAACCAAATTAACTGTAGCCCAGGCTAGCTGCCGGTGGGCGCGCGAGGTTACTTCGGCGCGCAATTTGGCTCCCGCGGGAGAACTTCGACCGGCTCCTGGCGCTAGGGTCAGGGCGACGGTGCTGCGTTGTCGATGTGGGCTATATTAACGTTCGGAGATTTGCCGCAGCTAAAGTTTACACGGGAGTGGATATGAAGCTTAATGTACTCCTATCATGTATATAATTTCGTTAATAAATAAACATATTACGATATTGTCAGAATTATGGGAAAACAGAAAAATATTGGGATCAACAATACAATTAAACACCGGTAATTAGGTTACTTAATAGAAGAGTACCAACCGTGTTACATCACCTATACCTACAAGATACATTTTAAGTGCAATGACTAAAGTGTCTTAAAATGTATCTTATTTTAAGACACTTTAGTCATTGCACAACACAAACATCGCAGTTCAGTTCTTACTTTTGTTAAGATTACTATTCATGGCGATAACACATGGATGCATATCGCAACACTAGTTTAGTTGCATTGCGCATCCATTAGGTCCGACGCGAAAGCGCTATTTAAATGCTATGTTCGGTATTGGCGATGCGCGCACCTGGTAGCACTGCGAAATGTTACGGAAGCATCGGATTAAATACGATTTATTTATTACAAAGTATATAACAATTACAATAATTGGTATAAGTATGGCCAATAACAGGTCTCTCTTTTATACATTTCTTAGCATACAGTTAGACTAAATAAGTATATATCAAATTAATAAAATTATGTTTGTTGTCACATGTTGGTAGGGCCGGCTCGTCCATAGGGCGGGCGGCTGTTAATGCAAATTACAACAAGCGAGCGCACATACGACGGTCTCCAACTGTTATGCTTCTATGTATAGGTATATTATTGATACCAATTTGTTCTACAAGCCCTAATTATTGACTTCAATATAACCCTTCTAACAAAATACATATGTTGGTAGTCACTTTATACATGTCATAACGCCCATTATCTCCGAAGGTTGAGGCGAATCCAAGGAACTATAATTTCTTTTAACAATGTTTATCCAAACTATTGTAGTGTAGTTTATATTCAATTTATGGTACAAAATATAATTTGAAGTGCAGCGTGCAAGCGCTGTGCAACGGTCTATCAATATTTAATGGGCTGACAAAATCAAAATACAAATATCTTAGACTCCTACGTAACACAGGTATGGCTCATTAAGTTGTTAGTCTCGGGTGGTTGCGAACCGTTGAAGCTATGATAATTATTTATTCAAGAGGATGTAGTTTATGTGACATATTTATTTAGCAAGATGACATTGAATTCTTGCTGCATATGATTTTGTGTTTGTGGCATTTTAGGTGATTATATTTTATGTCATTACGTACTTATAATATATCAGCTGCTAGGATAACATATCGACAACTATCACATCGCGTGGCCAGTATAACGATGGCACATACATATACAGTCCGCTGACATATACAGTTATGATATAGGATTGAGCAGCACGAGCGATATCGCGGCCCGCCCCTAGTCTCAGCGTCGTCATGCAAATCGCCCTGCACGGGCGCAGCTCGGTACTTATTGGGATCGCGGTTTGCTGCAATCAGATGCAAATCGGTACTTACAAGTTGAGAGCTGAACAGATACCAACGAGGTGTCTCGTTCGTGTACCGTTTTCGTATCGATGTCGCATCGATATCGTCTCGATCTCGTCTCGTTCTCGTCTCATGCTCGTCTCGTTCTAGTCTCGTTCTCGTCTCATTCTCGTGTCGTTCTCGATTCTTTCTCGATTCATTCTCGTCTGTTTCTCGTCTCATTCTTATATCATTCTTGTCACGTTCTCGTCCCGTTCTCATCACGTTCTCGTCTCGTTCTCATCACGTTCTCGTCTCGTTCTCATTTGTTTCCGAATCTCCTTATTCTTGTCTTGTTTTCTCAGTCATTATCCGTTTCAGTAAACTTGAATATTGCAAAGCCAGTCTCATTAGAAACATTACAACAGAAAAAATATACTAATGCATATTTGGCTCGTATTGATATGACATGAAACGGTCTCGTTGCGCCCGATACAGCTGGTGCAGTTTAATTGGCCATTACAGCTCGCGCATTGTTCCCGATAAAGAGCAAATGAGCCCTGAGTGAGTGACGGCCGGTGTCGCGACGAGATCGCATTCGGAGCGATACTGATGCGTTACCGGTTCAATGAGATGCGTACCATTTGTGTAGAAATTTAGAACTATCTATCAACGTGTTTATAACCTAAACCAAACTCGGTTAAATGGATTCCAAATGTTTAGGTGTGAGATCTGTGATTCATGATACTTATATTAGAGGTTTAGAGTTTCCTATCGTGTAAGGTTCTGATAATCATATATGCTTGCTTGTGTCCACATTTGTGCCAGCATTGCACAGCTTGTTGTGCGAGCCATTTTGACACCGATCTGTTTATTTTTTGGTTTTAATATTATTTGGGATAGGGTCCCATTTAACTATGTTATGTTTGTTAGTTAAGTTTATTTTGATAATGTTTTTTTTATTTTATTGTGGTGTCAAATAAATACTTTTTTTTTCTTTTATTGTGAATTACGAGGTATCTATCATCTACCATCCACGTGGCATAAAAAGCCTGGCCTGTGTCCTTATATGGCGTTGTTGCTTTCACCGTGCCATCACAATTTTATTATAATCATTTAAGTACTCGGGATGTGAAAATGTAAACATACAGACCGATTTGGGAGTGACTTTCGCATTTAACAAACGTGACAAAGTGATTACTAACAAATCCACTTAAAAATACAATTGAATACAAATTGAATGGTATTACAATTTCCATTTAAACTGACCGTGACGTTTAAATTAAAAAGTGTAATCGTTTGTAAACTGATCTATTTGGGGTTCACTTTCGAACGCTGGTCGGGCCGGTCCGACCGGTCCACCGGTCCGCCGGTCCGCCGCCCCGTCCGCCCCGTCCGCTCCGGCGCGGACGCCGCGCTGTCGGAATTAGCTTCCTGCTTACTTTCACTGGTTCCCACGCCCGGTGACGCGCCCGCCGGCTCACTCACCATACTAATGATTAATGACCATACCAACCACAATAATTAATGACCCTGGTTATATTTATAGAATAAACAAATGATTGGTCTACAAGCTAGAAGATTTTCAGTACTAATCTTGTATTTACGGAAACATTGCGTTGGATGCATTTGCGTGAATTTGTTAATACTTACGAGTAATAATGAATTCACGCAAAGGATTACCTTCCTTATGCCTATGGTAAGGTATAAAAGTACTTGGATACTGATTAAAATATACCTTCAGGTATCGATTATAGTAAATCTTGTACTGACTTATGCTGTCGATTCTTCCGAACAGTTAAGACACCGAGTAGACGCTAGAGTATTATCTGGGCCTGGGTTTACAATGTGTATATACGGACCAATATTGGGCTAACTTAGTGTAATGTGTATCTTTCGCCATGACTCTCAACGTTGCCTTCTCATTCACTGTAAGCGTGACAGACCGGACCCACTACGTGTGACACGTGTGGTCTCAGCGTGCCGATCGCAATCCGGTCGCCATTAAATCATAAAGATTACTTTCTTTTCGCCGCGCGAGACAAAGAGCAAGACTTTCACACGCACGGCGCGCTGCCGACGCTGACGGATGGCGGCTCTCGGCTCCGATTGATGGACGCCATTACAAAACAACGCCGATCGGTTCCTCGCCGAGCCAGAGTTCAGATGCCATTGTTTGCTTTTGTATTATCGCTTGATAGCCCAGTTATGACATGCGCGTGTGAAGCGTGATTTCAGATCAGAGTTCACATTAAAGTTGATGGTTCTTAATTTATAAACTAAGTAAAATAACAACACAATAAATAAAGTACATCAGTTCGTCCTCTGTTGGACATGGGCTTTAACTCCAAATGGATACGATATTTAGCTTGGCTTTTCCAGACATGTTCCG